>JASDQU010790120.1:170667-182404 GCA_032191745.1 Picea mariana | reverse complement strand
TGTTTCTGCATTTTATGTTGATGAATGTATGAATTTGAAAGTGTTTCGATTTCCACTCGTTTATGTTATATATGAAATTGCAAGAAATAAATCTAATCTAAATGGATTTAAAGAAATATATTCTCAAAAGATAACTCTCAAAAACAGTAAATAGAAACAACTTTGTATCTCTATTCTTCTAAGAACTAATTCCACATAAAAATACGGATGCAAAAATATTCCTAGGAAACATAGATTTACATTGTTTTATAAATGGAGAGACCTACATGAACATCATGAACATGAATAGAATAATCCATGAGTTGAAATCAATGCACACTTTGGGATTATGGATGGATTTGGGATAATGAAGACACGATGAGAAGTTGAAATGTCAAAATCAAAATCTCATATAACCTTCAATTTAAGATCTCTTAGTATGATAAGTTGAATATTGTTTTTCAATAGTTGGAAAGAGAAACCTATACATCGAAAGATAGAAAGATCACTTAACGCATCAATGTAGATTTTGATGAGTTTGTATATTTAATAAATTACATTTAACTAATAGAAACTACAATTACCTTTACAACATTCAATAAATCCACTTATTATAGGAGATGTTTGTTGAAGACTATACAAAGATGCTTTAGTTTCTAGCAACTATTTCACAAAATTTGGATAGATTTATGAAATTTTGATGAAATGAAACAATTATTTTCTCAATTTGGTTGAGTATTCAAATAGATTTGGATTGTATTATTGCACTAATCATTGTAATAATTTATTTAATTTGATTAATTACTTTTTAAAGTGTTAAGGAAGTCTATGTAAGTAAAAATAGTTCATTTTTTCTAAAGTGATTATAAATACTTTTGTTACTCGTTAACGAATCTCTTATGGTGGAAACAATTGATAAGTGCTAAATCCATAAGCAATTAATGGTTCTCAAGGACCTAAATTTGATGAAATATCGAAGTCCCATCCTAGTTAAGACTCCATGAACCAATAATAATAATCATGTAGCCTAATATAATCACAATAAAAATAAGAGGGTTGAAACCTCGCATTACTCTATCCAAAATGAAGCATGGTTCATTATAATGGAAATCACAACATGTTACAAGGGTTTCTTAATACAAAGTAAACACATAAAATATACATGCACAATAAATCCTCACATCAAATGAAAATATACCTCAAAATCTCCATTAAGCTTGCCAAAAAGTTGTACAATGTAGCCCAAGAGGAGAGCTCCTAAATAACCAAATTCTCCACCCTTTACAATGGAGAGAGAGAGATCTTCTTTATAGAGTGAGTCTCTTCTCTTATACAATAAAATATTATTATTTTATAAATAACAACATGAAAAGTCAAATAAATATTATAATAATAAATTAGTTAGATCTCTCCTCAATCCACGGTTAACCATGATACAACATGTAGACATTAGCCTCTCCAAAGCAATTTTCCCTCATCAAAAAATAGTAGTAGTATGCACCAAATAATGTTCATCAAGGGGACAGACCACCAAAAATAGAAATCAAGCCAATTTAAATGTTAAGTGTCCACATGGAATGCTCCCTCACTAATACATTAGGCCCATTTTCCGACAATTTATTGACGAATTTGTGTCGCAAAAGAGTCAAGCTTCCAACGAATGCTTAAACACATTTTCATCGTTAGACAGGTGTTGCAATATTGACAAACAATGGTTTCATCTAAATATTGATGGAAACTTGTCACAAACATTCATCTAAATATAGACAAAAGTTCGTCGCAAATGTTTGTCTAAATATCGATATAAGTTTGTCACAAACATTCATCTAAAGATCAACAAACATTCATCACAAACGTTCATCTAAAGATAGACAAAAGTTCATTGCAAACGTTCGTCTAAAGATCGACATAAGTTCGTTGCAAACGTTAGTCTAAAGATTGACAAAATTTCATCTTAAACATTCATCTAAATATCAACAAAAGTTCATTGCAAATGATCCATCTAAACATTGATATAATGTCCTCTAAAGATCGACAAAAGTCCATCGAACGTCCGACGAGGGTTTCAGGAAATAAAAAAATAATAATAATATAGAATGTCTTAGCCCTTATGGGAACTGAAACTTGGTCAATGATTCACTAATCCTCACTCTAAATATTTGGTGGACTGCTCTTTTGACTCTCAAGGAAAATCTGAGACCCTAGATGTAATGTATCTTATCCCATCTTATTTATACTAACAATGCTATTTGAATTTTGTATTATCAAATTCTTGAGACACATTTTATAAACACTAAGGTGTGTATTATTGGAGATAGATATCCACACCTCACCCCCTTTCTTTACCACTGATATACATGGACATTTTATCATGAGAAACCTTACCATTTCTATATCAAGTGTGGATTCCTATCTCCAATCCCCCTCCCCCTTATCTCATAGAACAGAGCCATCACCCATAGAAAATGGGAAATCGCTAACCTATTCTTGGAGAGAGAAATCCAAACCTCGATGGGATGTTATACCATTGAGATACATTCCCATTTGCAAGATCAAGGTGTGAATTGTTATCTCCAACATCTCCCACCCTTCCTCATCTCACAAAACTTAGCAATCACACTTAGCAATAACCCACAAGGAATTGGAAGTTGACATCCTATTATTGGATGTAGAAATCCAAACCTTGATGGTGTGCTCTAATACTAAGCCACATGCTCATTTTATGATGGACACCTTTGTTGATTCGATATCAAGGTGTGGATTGCGATCTCCAACCCCCTACCATTCTCTCACAAAGCTTAACTGCCCATAGTGAAGGGGAAATCAATAAATGGCATTGGAGAAGCACAATCCACACCTTGATGGGATACTCTAACATTGAGCTACATTCCCATTTCATGATGGGCACTCTTACTGGTTTGATATCAAGATGTGGATTGCTATATCCAACTTCCCCCTCCCCCTTACCTCACAAAACTTAGCAATTTCTCACAGTGAAGGGGAAATTACTAGCCTATTGTTAGAGATAGATATCCATGGCTCAATGGGCCACTCTACCTCATAACTACATGTCTACTTCATGGATTCCCCCCTTATTCATCTAGTGTGAAGCTATGTATTGCTATCTCCAACATCCACCTCTCCCTTATCTCACAGAACTTAGCAATTAGTCATAGGGAAGGTGAAATCGATTGCTTATTGTTGGATACGACAATCCACACCTTCATGGGATGCTTTACCACTAAACTACATGTCCATTTCATGATGGTGACACTTATCAGTTTGATATCAAGGTTTCGATCAACACCTACCCATTGATAAAGTGGTGCTAATAAGGATATACAATTTGATCCAACAATGTTCGGTTCTGGTTCTAATCCCATCCTGAGATTCGTTTGATTATGGATTCACAAAACGTGTTCTTAGCTAACTTGTAGGAATCATTTGGTCCATCTGGAACTTCAAAGGTGAAATTGGGGTACTTGGAGTTTATATCGACTTTATTGTGCCATACACTGACAATTGGGACATTGTTCTTCAAACTATTAATTATGTGACAGTTATATCAACACAACAGTAGATTATAAGACTTATTTCTTATAGATAAGCTAAGATAGTTTTATTAATTTCCAATGAGTGACCACAATTAGTAGGTCAATAGGAATGAAGAGTGCATCAGGTGTTAGTACATAGTAGGAAAGTTTATTTTTGGTTTAACTTGTGTAAAACTATTTATCATATTCCAGATAATATAGTAGTAATATGTATAGATAACATATTATAAGAAAATGGTCGACAGAGATATTTCAACATTTTCTCTCACAAAAGTTTGGAATTTAAATAATGACGTGAGTTTGAATTGAGTCCATTTTCTAATGACTGTGTGACTCATCTTTCCCTATAATAGTAATATAAATGATACTATATGAGGAGGAGGGGAACATGTTGTGACTTTATGTACATAAGCATCCATAATATAAATAATCACATATGTAAGATAAACAATCACAGGTGGTATTCTTACATCCACTTAATGTTTGCAGTGTTTGCACTATGCCTAGAAAACTTTGTTTGTTTAAGTTGCTTTTTTGAATATTTTTCACCGGAAATATTTAAGCAATTAATATATCTTAGGTTTTCTATAGTTAGAACATATTTGCTTCTTACTCGATTGTCAAGCTTCTTTAGAGACTTGAGAGGTTAGTTGTGACTTACCAACCAAGAGGTTCATTTGTGTGTCTTCTAAGTTGATGATCCTTTAAACGCTGAATAGACAAGAGGATCTTCAATATGTAGCCATAAAATTAGTATTCTCATTGTGATTATATTATTTACAGCTAGAGTGATAGTATTATGATATACCTAATTTGTTTCTCCCTCTTGTTAGGTTTCATTCAATTCCTCTACCAATAAAATTGTAACACACCCAACCCCCTAAGTACCCCTTTAAGGGATGGGGTATTAAATTTTTGTTTTTCCTGAACATATTCGAATCCCTTTAAAAAGGATATCATCATCTTCCGCTCACCAAGAGATTTCCAATGACTATATACATGCTCAAAACCAAGCTCTAGATAAAAATATATGGCTTCCTAAAGTTCCTTCGACCCTCATTGGTCCAAAGCCACCTCACTACCATGTGGTTCCCTATCACTTGTACCATCCAACACAGCATCGACATGGCGCATGTCAGCTAATCCATCGGACCCTTCAAATAAATGGCTCACTTCGTTAGATCTAACGGTCCCGGGAGTTGAGCGATCAATGACTATGATCACTTCTCGAAGTATCTCCACCGGATTTCCTTCATTCTAGGCACTCGGAACACTCTAATAAACTCTCTCTGACCTCACATACTCCGATGGATCTGATCTACAGATCCAATGGCGTTGATTACTTCGGAGTCTCCAACTCCCACGATGTTTAACGACCCTTCTCATGCTCCAGCTACACTTAGCTTATGTGGGGCCCTTGTTGATCTACAACTAAGATTGATTCTTGCCTGCCACCTTGGTCACTATTGCCACTGTGTACTTATCTCTTAGAGTGACATGTGGCTCAATATCCACTTGACATGTGGACCCATCATGACGTTCCACATCACCATAGGGTACGAAGGCTCGCTCGACCAGAGATTAACATTTTTCCATTTCCTATCAACAAATTAAGTTACTTATTAAATATTTTCTTAAAATACCACTCCTCGATATTCAATTATTTAATCCTCGTTAGGGATAATTAATATTCATTAATTAAATACCCCCATGAACACATTTTTACTTAGCCTAATATATCGTCCTAGTAATTAATGATGATTTACTTTCTCTCTCTTTCCCTTGGGAACTCCGCGTTCCAAAAACGTTTTTAGGTATTAATTCAAATACCAATCTCATAATGATTATCTTATAATTTAATTAATTATATTATAACATAATCATATTATATTATATTATAATATAATATATTAACTATAATACACTTAGGTTTATTAACCTTGATTAACAAATAAATCACATGCCTTGGCTTATAACTTTGCATCTAAATTAACATTATATTAGCTCAACTATTTTGCACCTCTTTCACATGCCCCTTTCTTTCTTTTTTCCAACATCCAATCTCAAAAGGGAGTTTATATATATATATATATATATATAGTTATTGTACTCTAAACTCTTTGAAGTCATACTATGAACTCTTCATAGTCTAATCGTGCGTGTTCCTCTTGTTTGTTCGATGGTCAACTCTGAAAAGGAAAAGGAAAATTGTGTTTAATTATTATAATATTTAATTATTATATCAACTCAGGTCATCGCCTTGAGGTCTTCGCACTCTAAACGTGTGTGCTCCTTTCGTTTGTCTGACATCCAATCACAAAGGACCATAATTTAATATTATAAAATATATGTGGGACCTATTTAACACTCACACCATCACTCTGATAGCTTCACTCTTCATTCAAATGCTTCATTCCTTTTACTCTAATAACCCAACTCCAAAAGGGTCTTAATATGAATAGTTAATATTTATAATATTTAACAATAATCACCATAACTCTTCACACTTTGATTGTGTGCTCTCATCTCCCTCCTTCGATGGTCAAACTCTGAACGGGATGGATATTTTTATTTTTTTTTTGTGTGTGTGTGTGTGTGTGAGAGAGAGAGAGAGAGAGAAAGAGAATGGAAATTATATTTTTCAGGCCTTTAGTAAATAAAATAATATGTTTACCAGAACTCCTCCATGAGTGTCATGCGACCTATGTAGAGTGAAATGATTAAAAATGTGAAGCTTGGTATGGTTCATTCCTTTGCACATAAGAGAAAGAAATTCCAAACTTCCCATTTGTCACGCACCAGACTGGAAATCACATGTATTTTTATATATAAACTTTATCAACTCATTATTCCAATTATTAAAACATTTAACTGGTAACTTTGGAATTTTACCAGGGTTTACCAGTTACCCATTATTTATTTAACTGGTAACATATATCAATTCATGAAAATTATTTATTTAAATTCTTTGTCCAGAATGTTACATTTCTTGGAAATAAAATCCACCATGGTAAAATTAAGGTTTTACCATAAATTACTATCCTCCTTTATTTTATGCATTTCTTTGCTATTTTCAAGAAATTATTACTATTTCCAATTATTTCCCCTTTGGACATTAATTTACTATGTAATTCCTGGTAGAAATTCCTTTCTTACCATATACCCATGAAACTTAATTAATCATAATGCATTAAATTCTAAGTTTAATTGTATTTCCAATTAAGAACTTGAATTTGCATTTCTCATTCTTTTCTTATTATTTATTTTAAAATAATTTGTCTCTCTTTAACATTTGTCTTATCTTCTTAATTCCAAATAGGGTTCTGAACTTCCTTCAAATTCCGAGTCTAGTAGATTTTCCAAACCAATAGAGAGGCCAAATCCAGTTGCTTGGCCTTCAAGTTTCTAACAAAAATTGCATTTTCCTAATTACCAAGTTGCTCTATGAGGACTTTAGTGGCTTGACCTCTCTGATACTTGGGGATTTTTCCACATAAATTACTATCAGTGGCTAGCCAGCACTCTTCTCATACTTTGAGTGAAAAACATTATTAACAGCCTCCCTTTCCAAACAAAGACAGGTAGAAAACCAACATGGAATGTGTTTTCCCAGATCTTATTTCAAAATTCACAATCATCCAAATAATTAGAGTGACATTTCCACTATTTGAATAATAATACAAACTCTTCAAATAACTAGTACATGAACTGTAGAATATTTAGTAAAATTTTCATGGCATTAAAAGGCACAAAAAAACCTTATCTAAAATTTTGAAATTGTTGGCAACTGCTTAAGGGTGTGTCACTTTCCACCCAGCCATAGGCACAGTTGTTCTTAGTGTTTTCACAGCTAGCCACCCCCTATCCAAAGTATTATGCCATGAGAGGAAAATGTTTTACTTAGTATATGAGAAAAGATGAAGACCACTCTCCTTCACCTACAAGAACTCAGCAAGCCAAGTCTTCAATCCACCAAAAAAGGGGGTTGTTCTTTCCACAAAGAGATTCAACAGTTGTCATACACAACACAAGGGAGGTATTTCACTTCTTAGCAATCCCTCAGTCTCATCCCCTCTTACTTCCTTCATGATTTCTCATCCAATCACTAAATTTCCATAGCCCCGTTTATCGCCCTGATTAGAAAATAGATGTCAATGGTTCCTGCCACCAGGAAACACATTTATTCACTTTTCCCCATTCTACTAAGAACCATAAGTGTTTCTCAAACTCTTCTCCACTCATATTTTGTTCCCAGACTAAACCATGTCTATCCTCCCTCCCTACCCATGATTTTCCTATTTTTCTTACCTTCTACAGCAATATTTTGTGGGTCAAATCCCCCAATTTGTAGGTCAAATTAGAAACTTTCAGATGGGTACTATGCCCATACTCTCATTGATTTATGAGGAGGATTTACTTTTAGAAAAACAGGATCGTGGAGCAATAAAATAAAACAAATGTGTAAATAAAACACAAAAGATACATAATACAATAGAGACACAGATATACATGGTTCACCCAGTGTGGGCTATGTCCACCAGAGAAATTGACAGGTCCTTGCTTTATTATTATCCAGCAAATGAAGGGAGACAACCTACAACACACATGTTTTAACTTCCTCTTATTTCTCTCATAGTCTCCTATCTCATAATACAATATTTGCAATGATACATAGCCGCAATACATTTCCCTAATAAAAGAGGGTTGCCTTCTAGGGAAAAAAACCCTAACATAAATTATATCGTCATATCTGTGACCTTATAATGAATGGTCCAGATTTACAATGAAATTACAATATACATTTACAAGACAATTTTTCCTTCCGGGGCTTCTCCCCCGAACCCCCGCTGGGGGCCCACTTGCCCCCGGACCCCGTAGAGGGGGTAACCCCCCTCTACACTCCCCTGAATGGATGAGTGTACATTCTTTCAAGGTGTAAAGTCTTCATGGGGTATAAACAAGGATGAAAACAAAGACCACTGAATCAAGAAGATAACCAAGCTCCACAACCAACAATCTCCCACTTGGAGATTGATCTCAACAACTCCATCGTTGTTGTATCTGCTAGACTATGAACCTTCTTGGACCTGGAAAATTTATCATCTTCATCTTCATTCTTGAACACCAACTAAAACTGAGTAGGAACTCAGTTTCTCCCTAGTTACTCCCTTTGTTAACATGTTTGCAGGATTATGGCTAGTGTGTATCTTTTCCAACTTCAAATGTCCATCTTCCAAGATGGATCGTATGAAATGCTACATGAGTTGTATATGATTAGTCTTCGAATGGAAGGCCAATTTATTTGCAATATTAATGGAACTCTCACTATCACAATACAACTTGTTATTTTTCTGCTTCTTTCCCAATTCCTCCATAAACCTTCGTAACCAAATCATCTCTTTACTAGCCTCTATAGCAGCAACATACTCTGCCTCTATTGTTGAAAGTGCAACAACCTTTTTCAGTTTCAAAATCCAACTTACTATTGTTCCACCTATAGTAAAAGCATACCATGTGGTGTTCCTCTTGTTATATTTATCACCTGCCATATCTGAATAAGCATATCCCTGTAGAACAGTGTCTAAACCTTCAAAACATAATGCATGAGTAGCAGTACCTCTCAAATACCTGAGAAGCTACTTTACTGCCTCCCAAAGTTCTTTACCTGGATTGTTCATATACCTGCTTACAACTCCCACTGCATGTGCATTATCTGGTCTTGTGCAAACCATTGCATACATCAAGCTGTCAATTGTTGATGAATAAGAGATCGTGTACATGTATTTTATCTCCTCCTGTGTCTTGGGACACATTTCCTTAGTTAATTTTAAATGGTTGGCCAAAGGTGTACTAACTAGTTTTGCATTCTACATTCTAAACCTCTCCAACACCTTCTCTATGTACTCACCCTGAGACAATGTCAATTTGCGATTTTTCTTGTCTTTTGTTATTATCATACCAAGGATTTTCTTTGCAGCACCCAAATTCTTCATTGCAAATGAATTATCTAATTTCTTCTTGAGCACATTTATATCCTGCATATTAGACCCTACAACAAGCATGTCATCTACATACAATAGCAAGATAATATAGCTTCCATGTCATCTAAATTTCTCAACCCTAAACTTTCCATCTTCCGCCATTGCTCCCACTCGAATTAGGAACCCTCTTTTCGTGTGAGTTACCTTTGGCTCTGATACTAGTTATTAGAAAAACATGATCGTGAAGCAATAAAATAAAACAAATGCATAAATAAAACACAGAAGATACATAATACAATAGAGACACAAATATATGTGGTTCACTCAGTGTGGGCTACGTCCACTAGAGAAATTTCCAGGTCCTTGCTTTATTATTATTCAGCAAATGAAGGGATACAACCTACAACACACCTGTTGTAACTTCCTCTTATTTATCTCACAGTATCCTATCTCAAAATACAATATTTGTAATGATACATAGCCGCAATACATTTCCCTCATAAAATAGGATTTCCTTTTAGGGAAAAAAAAACCCTAACATAACTTCTACCATCAAATCTGAGACCTTATAATGAACAGCCCAGATTTACAATGAAATTACAATATACATTTACAAGGAATTTTTTCCTTCTGGGGGCCCTCTTTCCCCCAGCCGGAGGGATGGACCCCTTGAACCCCACAGAGGGGGTAACCCTCCTCTGCACTCCCCCGCATGGAGGAGTGTACATTCTTCCGGGGTGTAAAGTCTTCATGGGGTATAAACACGGCTGTGAAAAAAAAACCTCTGAATCAGGAAGATAATCAGGCTCCACAACCAACATTTCCCAACCACCAAGTTGACTGGTAATTAATTCCTCTAGGATAGAGGACTATTTTGGGTCTAAGTATTTCTAAATACAATAGAGTATTTCCTAGTAGTGGTCATCTCAACTAGTCATGGTTCCCATCACCATTCCCTTTCATGACATCATAACTTATATAGGTAATACCCTTCAATAGTTATTCAACATTTTCCTTTTATATTAATAACAAAGATATTCACATTACCTTCTTTAGAAAAGGTTCGGTATTTCCCCAAAATCCACACATAAGAAATATGTCCATAGTCTATTAGCAGGAATATAATTATATTTACAAGTTGGGAGAAATAGAGGTGTTACAATCCCCTCCCCTCCCCTTTAAAGGACCACTGTCCTCGGTGTTCTTTACATCTCAGTAACACAAGTCACGCCCTCATCTTTTAGCTTCTTTAGCAAAGTTTTCCTTTTCTTGGTTTGGTCCTTTCCCTAACTCTTGGCCTTTGTAGCATGCCTACAATAATTTCAAACACCAAGCATATTAATCAAAATTCATGCAAAAACATTTTATTGTTGTTCAAAACTCAAGGGGAAATATTCATATCAGCACAATACTTATATATGCAATTTCATGGATCCAAATCCAATCGACTGCATTACTAACTTATCCCATTTTTTCCTTGACATGCCCATTGTGTGCATGATCCCAACCAATAATTTACATGAAATATCGAAATATCCTCTTCCTTTCGGTCACTCACCCTCTAGGAGTAGGCTCAAGCATCTCCTTCTCTGCTATACAGTCCCTCAGGTGATCCATCTCTCCTTTCCAAGGCTTTCTCGTACAAGAAGAAATTTCACCGAGTGTTCCAGTCAAGGCGTCCCTCTGTCCTGTGTTACCACAAAACAACATATTCTATTGCAATCATGGCTTATCATAGGGTTCTCATTTCACAATAGTATCATTTTTCCATGCTTTCCATCTTGATAGCCACCATATGTCCCTCCAAGACAGATATTTCATCTCATTTGTATCACGTTCATATAGTAACCATGAGATATTGTCGTCAATTTATCAAAATTTTCAAATTTGTCACCCACATATTTATAATTCCACACTTTCATTTTTATATGTGTTCCACACAGAACCAGGTTCACAAGTATGAGATATTTATTCTCATAACAGTTTGGTTGATCAGGAATTGGTCTTCCTTATGGGCTTACAACATTGTCCTAGCCAAGACCCTTCTTTCCTGCAGTTTCAATACTCACATAGCCAAACAATTTTCAGTTCTCATGCACTTTATACTTTCATTACACACTTGCAGTGGCTCACAAACAATTTCAGAACTATGCATACTAACAATCAAGTTATATTTATCAATTCAGTGACATAAAATAAATGAATTTACCATTTCCCTACACA
>JASDQU010790120.1:130459-158999 GCA_032191745.1 Picea mariana | reverse complement strand
GTTACAAGAGGACTATTTCTCCCGCCATGAGCTGACCACAACCTCAAATCAGCACAATATGATATGAAATTAAAATTTCATATGAATGCCTTTGAGCATTCTTTCTTCACTAATAACCAAGGTGTCAACATATATGGCCACCCAATTACTCTCTTTACCATTCTACAACTCCAGTAGAGTATTGGAAGGCCCTCCTTCCGTAATGGGAAGTCAATTGTTTTCCCTCTCATGAAGACATGCATTTTATCAATGCATTTAATTCCAATGTGCTTCCTCTGAGCAATGTTGTTCCCAATCACTTTTGATGGGTCAATGTACCCATGACACTATTGGTTCATGAGTTTTCTTGCAATTATTTTAATCATCATTGACTAGAAAATATTTCCTCTCTCTATTATTCAGATTCTTATTTACTAAACCTTACCCTGCTTGGGTATCAATGTCATACAATAGATTCTCAAAATTATTTTCATATCATTAAGAAAATAAAATACTTCAGAGGGGATTCTTACCTAATCCCTTCAATTCCCATGTCACAAGAGCATGAAATATTTTATACATGTTATGGTTGCCAACACCCTCTCTGATATTACATCATCAGTGATGATTCATGGGGACTCTCAAAATTCCTTCAACAATCTTTCAATAGAAACCCTCTTGCATTCATCCTCTTCCTAAGGTTGTCAACCATTGGCAGTTGTCCTTCTTCAACAGCTCCAATATTTTCCTATACTTAACAAGAGTCATCACAATCACAAACATATTAGCTGTCATGTTAAATAAAAATGCATGTGCATAGCATCTAAATCAGCAAGCATCATCAGATATGTCCTAGCATATCTACATGTACTTCATCACATCACTCCTCAATGTGCTCACTAGTGCAACCATAAAAATAATTTAGTTGTTGGGTTTCCTACAACCATAATCATATTAGTTTCTCATCCCATAGAAACACAATAAACAATAAGAAAAGGGGTTAAGGGAATCTTTACTCTTTTCCAACTCCTCCTACACAGTCTAGAAATTTTCAGTTCAACTGAGTTATTTCCAAGGCCTCACTGCCTTTACTTTGTTGGTTGTGGAGCCTGATTATCTTCTTGTTTCATAGGTCTCTGTTTTCAGCCGTGTTTATACCCAATGAATATTGTACACCATGAAATATTGTACACCCCTCCATGTGAGGGGGTTGCAGGG
The DNA here is from genome assembly GCA_032191745.1 of Picea mariana. Lineage (NCBI taxonomy): Eukaryota > Viridiplantae > Streptophyta > Pinopsida > Pinales > Pinaceae > Picea > Picea mariana. The sequence continues at coordinate 157,802 of JASDQU010790120.1, read as the reverse complement.
GGGGCTTTCCCCCCCCCTATGGGGTCTGGGTGGCTCATCCCCCTGGCTGGGGGATCTGGGGACAAGAAGGCCCCCAGCATGGTTTCGAGGGAAGCATCCCCAGATGGGGGATTGAGGGCAAAGCCCCCAAAGGAAAATTTTGCTTGTAAATGTATATTGTAATTTCATAGCAAATCTGGACCGTTCAGTATAAGGTTGTAGAGATGACGGTAGAAGTTACGTTAGGGTTTTTTTCCTTACAAGGAAACCCTCTTTTATGAGAGAATTTTATTGCAGTTGTGTATCATTACAAATATTGTATTTTGAGAGAGGAGATTGTGAGACAAATTAGAGGAAGTTACAGAGGGCATGTTTTAGGTTGTATCCTTTCATTTGTTGGATAATAAAAAGGAAGGATCTAACAATTTTTTTGGTGGACGTAGCCCACACTGGGTGAACCACGTATATCTGTGTCTCTATTGTATTGTGTATGTTTTGTGTTTTATTTCCGCATTTTTTTTATTTTATTTATCTGTGATCCTGTTTATCTAACAACTAGTATCAAAGGTAACTTGCGGGAAAAGAGGGTTCCTAGTGAGAGTGGGAGCAATGGCGGAAGATGGAAAGTTTAGGGTCGATAAATTTAACAGCTAAAAATACCACTTATGGAAGATGCTGATGGAATATTATTTATATCAAAAGGATCTATTCCTACCAATGGGTGGAATATCAAGAATTCGACGGCCATGGAGGATAAAGAATGGGAGGTTCTTGACAGAAAGGCACTAGGAATGATACGATTGATCCCGGTAGTGTCGGTGGCTCTCAATATTTCGAAAGAAAAGACAACGAAGGAGCTAATGGATGCATTGGATAAATTGTATGAAAAACCCTAGATGTCTAATAAGGTATTTCTAATGAAGAGATTATTTAATATGAAGATAACAGAAGGTGGGTCTCTTGCATATCATTCAAATGAATTTAATATGGTTATTAATCAGCTAAGTTCTGTAAAAGTGGACTTTGATGATGAGGTCGGGGCTCTTATAATCTTGTGCTCATTGCCAGAAAGATAAAATGGATTGGTAATGGTTGTAAGTAACTCTGTCTCTGGTTCAAACACTTTAAAATTTGATGATGTTGTTGGTGTTATCCTTAGCGAGAAAATGCGATGAAAAAGAACAGGTGAAACATCAGGTAATGTTTTAAACATAGAGGAAAGGGATCAAGGAACCGTGGGAATTCTAGGAAGGAAGATCAAAATCCATATTGAGAAGGATAGAGTGCTGGAATTGTGGGAATAAAGGACATCTGAAGAAAGATTGCAGAGCTCCAAAGAAACAAAGAGATGGACAATAAGAGAAAAATCAGGAAGCAAATGTAACAGGTGATGTGTTACAAGATGATTTGATTCTTTCTATAAATAATATTTTTGAGTCTTGGGTAGTAGATTCAGGGGCTTCATTTCATGCCACACCCCATAGGAAACATTTTCTATATTATGTTCAAGATGATTTTGGACAAGTTCATTTGGGTGATGATGCACCATGTAAAATTGTTGGAATGGGAAAGGTAAAAATAGAACAAAGGAATGGAAACCAATGGTTGTTGAAAGAGGTAAGACATGTTCCAAATATAAGGAAAAATCTGATTTCAACAAAGCAGTTGGAAAGTGAAGTTTGTATATCTATATTTACAAATAAGGCGTGGAAGGTCACCAAAGGATCACTGGTGATAGAAAAAGGAGAGAAGGTAGGCACATTGTATTTATGTACTGGTAATATTGATTCTTCTATCTCTTTAGCTTCTACAGGAGTGATACAGCACTGTGGAATCATAGGCTTGAACACATGAGTGATAAGGGGATACAAATACTTCACAAAATAGATTTTTTTCCAGATCTTAAACAAATTGAATTGGATTTATGTGAGTATTGTGTTTATGGAAAACAGAAGAGAGTCAGATTTCTCAGAGTCGGAAAAGAAAAGAAGAGTGAAAGGTTAGAGCTTGTGCATACATATGTATGGGGACCATATAAGTTATCGTCTCTTGGTGGCTCTCGTTATTATGTTACTTTTATTGATGATGCAACTAGAAAAACTTGGGTTTATTTCATTCGACAAAAATCTAAAGTTTTTGATACTTTTAAGAAATGGAAAGCTTTGGTTGAGAATGAGACAAGAAAAAGGTTGAAGTGTCTCAGATCAGACAATGGAGGTGAATATTGCAGCAAGGAGTTTGATGATTATTTTTCATACCATGGGATTCGTAGAGAGAAGATAGTTCCAGGAACACCACAAGAAAATGGTATGTCAGAAAGGATGAATAGGACAATCATGGAGTGTGCAAGTAGTATGAGATTGCATGTTGGTTTTCCCTTACAGTTCTGGGCATATGTTGTAGATACTTTGTTTACTTAATAAATAGAGGACCTTCAAGATCTTTGGATGGTGGAATTCTATAGGAGGCATGGACATGTAAAAAGGTAAACTATTCTTTTTTGAAGACTTTCGGTTGTGAAGCATTTGTCCATATTGATAAAGAAAATAGAAAAAAGTTTGAGGCAAAATCCAAGAAGTGTACCTTTATTGGATACGGTGTTAATGATTTTGGTTATCGCTTATGGGATTATGAAAATCACAAAATAATTAGGAGTAAATATGTCATATTCAATGAGAAGGTCATGTACAAAGATCAGTTGCAGGGAAAGAAAGAGGAAAAAGAAAAACCAGAATACACATTCCTTGATGAGATCACTGAAAAAGAAATTTCAAAGGTACCAGAAAATCAAAATATATAACAACAGGAGCAACAGGTACCTTAAATTCCCCCAAGTGTTGATATAAGATCTAACAGGTTAAGTACACCCCCTCAAATATACTCTCCTTCATTGCATTATTTAATGTTGGATGAGTCTGGTGAACCAGAATGTTATGAAGATACATTCCAGGTAGACACTAAAAAGAAGTGGGAGCAAGGCATGAAAGAGGAAATGGATTCCTTGGTAAACAACCAGTCTTGGGACTTGGTTCAGTTGCCTGCAGGAAAAAGAACATTGCAGAATAAATGGGTTTACAAGTTGAAGGAAGAAGATGGAGGAAAAAAGAGGTACAATGCTAGACTTGATGTAAAAGAAAGGTATAGATTTTAATGTAATATTTTCTCTTGTTTTTAAAATGACTTCAATTAGGACTATTTTAAGTCTTGCAGTAGTAGAAGATTTACATCTTGAACAGTTAGGTGTAAAAACATTTTTTCTCTATGGGGATTTGGAGGAAGATATTTATATGCAGCAACCACAGGGGTATGAGGTCAAAGGGAAGGAAAATTTGGTATGCGGGTTGAAGAAGAGTTTGTGTGGCATAAAGCAAGCTCCAAGGCAGTGGTATTTGAAGTTTGAAAGGTTTGTGACAGAACAAGGTTATAGTAGATGGCATTTTGATCATTGTGTTTATTTTAAAAGGCTTGAAAAAGGAAGCTATATTACCTTGCTATTGTATGTAGATGGCATGCTTGTTGCAGGTTCTAATATGCAGGATATAAATCTGCTCAAGAAGAAATTAGATAATTCATTTTTTATGAAGTATTTGGGTGATGCAAAGAAAATCCTTGGTATGAGAATAACAAGAGACGGGAAAAATTGCAAATTGACATTGTCTCAGGGTGAGTACATAGAGAAGGTGTTAGAGGGGATTAAAATGCAAAATGAAAAACCAGTTAGTACACCTTTGGCCAGCCATTTCAAATTAACCAATGAAATGTGTCCCAAGACACAGGAGGAGATAGAACATCGACAAGTAGAACATCTACAGGTAGAACATCGATGAATATGTTCCTTTAAGGGGGAGGGGATTGTAATACCCTTGTTTCCCCCAGCTTGTAAATATAAATATAACTTTTCAAAAGACTATGGAAGAATAAATATGCGTGAATGATTGGATTTGATGAACCTTTTGTTATAAAAGGTAATGAATGTATTGTCTGTTATTAATTGAAAATGAATAGTGTTGCATAACTATTGAAAGGGGGGTTTACCAAGATAGACCATGATGTTATGAGAGAGATGGTCTGGGGAAACATAAATGGTTGATATGACCCCCACCATACCAATACCTTACTAGATTTAATTTCTCAGACCCATAACAACCCTCTAACCTGTTAGCGCTCTATAAATTCCCAGAGGTTGTAAAAGGGAAGAAGAAATTTACAAGAGGTAACCTTAACCAACTACTTCAAAACTGGGATCTAGCCCTGCTAGTTTTAGAGAGGGATCTCTCTGTAAGATTTAGATTTGTTTGGATTTTCAAATCTTAGGCTAGTTAAAAAAGAATAGTACGGAGTTGTTTTTATTTTTTAATAAAATGGTTGAATGTCACTTACGCTTCCATTGGGCTATGGGGTCTGTTTTATAAAAATGGAGGTCAAAGGGCAGTTTTTTAGAAAATTCATTTTACAAGGAAAGGTAGTGAAACTGTTGGATTCTTTAGAAATAAAATGATGGATTTCTGAAAAGGTGAGATATCAATTAAAACAAAAAAGCAATTAAGAATTTATTTGTTTTCTTTTCCTTTCTTTTATTTTTTCTAGAATGCAGCAATATCCACAAGTCAAAAACACTAAAGGAACAAAATTACAATCAGTAGTTGATCTTATAAATTATAGGGTTATAACAGTGGCTCCACCTGGGGATGGTACCCTCCTTGTGAGGTGCAAAGAATCTTGTTTCTTGTTGTCTTGAAAAACTTCCTCTAGAGCTTCTTCTGCTATCTTACTTGCTTTATTTTGAAAATTTTGAGGACATTATTCAGTGTCTTAGGGCCTTCTCTACGGGCTTCAAACAACTGAACAAAAGCACCTACACACAAATTGCCTGTAAAATAAATGATATGTACAATGGAAAAGGAATGGTGATCTTTCTATTGAGGTGGAAGATAATGCTATAGCATCCTGCCATTTACAGGTCCCCCTGGCAGGTCTGATCCATCATTATTATTAAGAAGGAAAGCATTATTTCCTCTGTAGGCCTGAATGGTGTAAGGACCCTTCCACAAGTTATAGAACTTTCCATGTTTACCTTTATATTCATTTTTGGAGTCCCATTTCAAAACTAGATCACCCAATTCAAAGTTATCCTCTTTGGTTGTCTTGTCATAAATATTTTTTATATTTTCCTGGATCACTTGAGTTATGTTGTACACTTCTTCTCTGGATTGTTGCAACTGAATCATTTGATTTATTCTTCTTTGAATATCATTAGGCTATGCCTGAGCTTCCTGCAATAATTTCATAACTGGAACTCCCAGATAAGGAGGAAAAATTGTCTCAGTGCCATATACCAGTTGATATGGAGACATACCAAATGATCTTTTATTACTTAGTCTATCTGCCCATAGTGCAAAAACCAATTTATTATGCCAGGACTTCTTGTTTTCTTTTAATGTTTTCTTGAGGATATTCACCAGAATTTTGTTCGAGGACTCAGCTAGCCCATTTCCCTAAGGGTAATAGGTTGTGGAATGCCCCAACGTAATGTGGTATTGGCTACAAAAATCTATGAGTTTTTTGGATCTGAAAGCCGCTGCATTGTCAGCTATAATTTTCCTGGGGCACCCAAAATGAGATAAGATATTAGTTTCTAAAAATTTTATGATAACAGAGTCAATAGATTGCCTGCATGGCACAGCCTCGATCCATTTGGTGAAATAGTCTGTGGTTGTGAGGATCCACTTGTGTTGGCCTGAAGAGGATGGGTGTATTTCTCCAATAAATTCCAAACCCCATTGTTGGAAAGGGGCTTCAATTGATATGGGTTTCATGGGAAGAGGTAGAAACTTCTTTTTACCTTTGAAAACCTGAAATTTATGACAAGTAACTTTGTTATGAACATCAGTAAACAATGTAGGCCAATAGAAACCAGCTCTTAAGATTTTGTTGGTTGTGGTCTTCCAACTCAGATGTCCTCCACAATCTCCTGCATGGAACTCCTGCAGAACTTTGTCAGCTTCGTCTTTCAACAAGAAATTAAGCAAAATACCACCAGGATCTTTCCAATAAAGATTAGCTTCTAGGATACAAAATTTTAATGCTTTCACTTTGATAAATCTGGCTTTGGTCTTAGTTAAACAAGGAGGAGCTTGTAAGTTGTGAAGTACAAAAATGAGGTATGCATACCAGGGAGAGTTTAAGAATACTTATTTTACCTTTGGAGTCACCTTCTCTTCATGTTCGTCAACTACAGCCAAGAAATTGATATCTAGAGCATTACAATTTGATTCTACCATTAGTTTGGCCAAACCTGTCCTTTGATCAATTTAGTAGGCTTTATTTCAATGTCATATTCCAGAATGACCGCAATCCATTTCCCTCTTCTTCCATCTGGATTATCCCGAGTCACGATATCTTTTACCACTGCATTTGGAACGTATGAAATTGTGTGAGAATGGAGAATATAGACTCTAAAATCCTTTATATCCTTTACCAGAGAAAAAGATTTTTTCTCCATAATATTATAATTCAACACAACTTCTCTTAAAGCTTTGCTGAAAAACGCTATGGGTTGCTCATACCCTTCACTGTTATTCTGCAACAATACTGCTGCTATAGTGTGCTCAGATGCAAAAGAGAAAAGATAAAAATCTTTGGAATAGTCTGGGTTGATCAGAACTGGAGCTTGGGTAAGTGCATGCTTTACCTATTCAAAAGACTGCTTGGCTTCAGTGTTCCATTTGATTTTTGCGTCCTTTTTCAACATTTTAGTGATGTTCATAAGAAGTTTGACCAAGTTGGGTATGAACCTTCTAAGGAAATTTATTTTGCCTATGAATGATTGCAGTTCTTTTAAGTTCCTAGGGTGTTCCACCTTCTGGGATTTTATCCTACTGGGATCGATTTTGATTCCATCCTTGGAGATTATGTGTCCCAGTAACTTGCCTTCCTCTAATCCGAACAAAGACTTCTTTGGATTCAATGAAATCCCAAATTTTCTACATTTCTCAAACACGCGTCCGAGATGCTGCAAATGTTCTTCGTCAGACTGGGAGTATACAGTCACATCATCCAGATATATGACTATAAATCTTCCTAGTTCATCCACAAAAGAAATATCCATTTCCCTTTGGAAAGTGGCACCAGCATTCATCAAGACAAAAGGCATCTTCACATACATGAAGGTTCCCTAGGGTGTGGTGAATGTTGTCTTCTCTTGATCTTCTGGGTGAACCAAGACTTGGTTGTAACCCGAGAAACCATCTAAGAAAGAAATCCTACTAGACCCAACTACCTTTTGCAAAATATGGTCCATTTTGGGCAATGGGTGATTGTCTTTAAGAGAGACATTGTTCAGGTTTCTGAAATCTATGCAAAGTATGATCTCACCGGTTTTCTTCCTGGTAGGAACTAGGTTAGAAACCCATTTGGAAAATCTCAAGGGAACTATAATTTTTGCATCATACATCTTTTTTATTTCTTTCTCTATCAGGGGAAGCAACTTGGGATTGATTCTCCTAAGTTTCTGCCTGAAAGGTTTGTGTTCGTCTTTTATGGGAATCTGATGTTGTATGATACTTGTGTCATAGGATTTTAAGTCCTCATAGCCCCAGGCAAAAAAATCTATATATTCCTTAAAAAGTTCAATGTATTTTCTTTTTTTCTCCTGTGGCAGAGATTTAGACAGTTTTATCATTTTGGGGTTTTCTTCTGTTCCTATGTTGCACTCTTCAACCTCTTTACCACTAGCTTCAATTTTTGGTTTTTTGGCTACATCGTTAAAATCAAACAAGTCTTCCAATGGAACTAAACATCTAGGTAACACATTATTTTTCAACTGCAGAATATCAGAATCTACCTCGTTTTCATTAAATTCTTCAGCATCTATTTTATTTACACTACCATTCTCAAAAACAGATTTATTTACAAATTCATCATCATTTTCTAAATCTATGTTTGTACATTTGAAATCATTCTTACATTGTAGAAAATCTTCGATCTTATCGTCATTTCCAAATACCTACCAATATCTGATGTTTTCAGGAATGGTTGGTCTACACTTCACCTCCACTGTGTACTTGCGAGTGGGATAAAAAAGAATTTTATAGGTAGTTGTTGATGTAGCCAGCCCATCTGTGAGTATATTTTGTCCCCTAGGCATTACCTGCAAGTCAATATCAGTAAAGGATTTAAGAGCATCCAAAATAGCATTCCTATAGGCTCTAAGTCTGGGATGTTTTGTTGCATACTCACCTTTGATTTGCTTGATTATCAATTCAGAATCACCCCTTACCATTATTTGCTTGGCACCAACTTTCTTCAATAGTTTCAGGCCAAGCATCAAAGCTTCGTACTCGGCTATGTTGTTAGTGCATTGGAAGTTCAGTTTGTAGGAATGGCTCTCTGAATATCTTTATCTGTGATTATGTAATCAAACTCCAGGTCCAACTCCCTCTTTGTTCACTACACCATCAAATTCCATGCTCCAAAAATCTATTGGCAGTTCCTCACTGTCCACAGTTTTGACCTCTCTTGCCTCGATGATTTCTTTATTTTCCTTTGGATCAGTTGCGTCACTTTCCAGCTGGGCAATTTGTCCTTCCAGGTCACCGTCATTGTATAAGATGAAAGAATCCAGGTTAGAGTCTGTTGAGTACAAGGGGTAATTATGAGGTTTTTCTTGACTACTGACCATGTATTTCATCAAAGTTTCCCTGTACAGTCTTCTTTGTTGTCCAAAGACTGGAATAGTGGCATAAGACATGTCTAGCTGCAGATTTCCTTTCAGCTTAGCTCCCCATGACCTTGATAGGAACATACCGTACTTTGGGGGAATGTCTGCAACTACTATATCCATTACCATATTCTTTACCGGAATTTGGGCTAGGGTGATGCATAAGTCTTTGATTAGGCCTATACATCTAACCTTGTTGGAATCAAAAGAATGCAAATCCTTGCAGGTTCTAGTGACTTCGAGTCCCAACTTTTCCATCACTGCCTTGGGCATCAGGTTATGAGAGGCACCCGAATCCAACATAGCATTGTGTAATATCAAGTCGTTGATATTTAGGTTGATGTAAAAAGGTGCGACTGCCCCATTATCAGTCTGACCATCTACTTCAGGACCAAACAAGAGCTCTGGTCAGTCATCAGCAAGATTTACTGTGTCTGAATGATTTGCAGATCCAACATTCAAAGCCTTAGTACCTATCTCGGGTTCAATGCTTAAAGCTTTAATCACCTGCGACATGTAATCATTCTTGTTCATTAACTCAGAGAGGGGAATGGGAATTTTCAATTTAGCTAATTCTCCTTCAAGGCTGAATGCAGTGGAAAATTTGTTTAAGGTCTGTACTTCTGGTTTATCTATTGGAACTCTATAGCCAAATGCCCTTAGTTGGCTTGTTTGACCGATTGATGAAACTTCAGTCTGATTTTCTCTTTGTAGAATATCTGGAGATTTTGGTGTAGAAGATTCAGCATTATTTCTCTCAATGATCTTCTTGGGAGGGTTTTCTGAGATCTTCTTGGTTTCGACTATTTTCTTTGTTTCATTATCCTTCTTTATTTCAGCAGTCTTCTTTGGAGGGTTGTCATTTGCTCTCTTTCTCCTCAAGTTATACTACCTGTGTACCTCCATAATAGCATTCTCAAAATCCTCTTGTTCTGTTTCATCTACTTCCTCATTTACCTCTGTTTGTGAAAGAAGGAAAATCGCGTGCTCTTCCTGGGTTAGGAAAATGGATTCATCATAATGAACGCCCATGAGGTTTATATGAGTGTCCTTGAATTCCTCGAGTACCTCCTCCCCATCATCAACTTAATTCTCCTGGAGGGGTGGTCTGATCTGCTGATCTAGCCCCCTCTGTTCTCTTTGATCCTTAAGATCTCTCTGCCGGATCTGGGGCGTATTTCTTCTGAATTTTGGGTTCTGAATTGGAGGAGTAGCTTGGTTATCCCTGGGAGGATTTATTTCAGCTATAGTAAGTCTCTCCATCATTCTTTCCATCGCTCTGGCTAAAGAGTACAATTTTTCATCTGAAGAGGATGTGGAAGGTTCCTCTTTGATTGTGACCCTCCTATTTGTTCTCTGTCTGGCCTTTCGAGCTAGTAGGTTAGCCTCCACGCTTACTGCACTTTTTTGCATGTCTTCCAGAGTAGCTGAATTTATTTCCCTTAGTTGATATGACATATCAGCGTCAAATCCATCTGGAAACTTAATTAGTGCTAAACCTTGAGGGGGTTTTATGTCAGCAGGGATGGCATTGTAAAGGTTATTGAACCTGGTGCAGTAATCATGCATTGTTTCTCCCTGATTCCTCTTGATGTTCTCATACTCTGATAATATCTGGAGTGGATTTTTCTTAACCTCCCATCTGTCCAAAAAAATTTTGTGAAAAGCGGTAAGATCAGTTATCGAAGCAGGATGTAAGGCTTTAAACCACCTTTTAACGTCCCCAGTCAGGCTTTGTGCAAATAACCTCATTTGTACATCAGCTTCATCTACTTCTTGCAGATCAAAATAATCATTCATTTTGTCAACATGTTGTTGTGCATTAATAGAACCAATACTGTCATACTGAGGGAGTCTAGTTTGATAATCTTGAGGCATGGCATGCAAAGGAGTAGCCAACACCAAGGGAGCATATCTTGTTGCCATAGCTAGTGCATGAGCTTGAACAGTAACCTATATGATTGGAGGGGACGTACCATATGCAGTGGAGGACGAAGGGATAGGGGGTGAAGAGTGAATTATTTGAGGTTTCATAGAGGCTGCAGCAATCGTTAAGGCAAAAAGTTTGGCCGACTGCTGGAAATGAGCTCTATCCAAGGCTTGATCAAGATTAGCCACCAAATCTTCTAATTTATCAAATTCCTGGAGAAAAAGTTGATCAACGTCTGCCCTGGGTGAGAGAATTTCAAGAGTCTTAGGTTGCAGGATGGTTTGATCCAACACAATTTCACTTACAAAGTTGTTTGATTTTGTTCTAAAAAGGCTTTGTTCAAAAGGGATATCAAACTCAAGATCCTGGAGGGCAACCAGTTTTTTTGGGAGGGAAGGAGATCTGTGAAGGGGATTGTGACTTCCTGAACCTTCTATAATGGTTTTCTTTCTGAGTAATTTCTCGAGATTTTCTATTGCAGTTGTAGGTTCTGGATCTGGATGAGATCTAGTAAAAAAAATTTTGGGAGCCAGAATTCTAATTTTTTATTTTATTTTTCTTTTAAGAAAAACTTAAATTAATTATATACAAATCTTAAGAACCTCTGAACATTATCTCTTAATATATTTAGATTTTATGACTTGTTCAGAAATAAGGTTTTCTTTGTATAGAAAAAAAAAAGAAATTGTAGGATTGGAAATCTGTTCAGATTCCCTAGTATGGTCGCCAATTATGTTAGCGCTCTGTAAATTCCTAGAGGTTGTAAAATGGCAGAAGAAACTAACAAGAGGTAACCTTAACCAACCACTTCGAAACTGGGATCTAGCCCTGCCATTTTCAGAGAGGGATCTCTTTGTAAGATTTAGATTTGTTTGGATTTTCAGATCTTAGGCTAGTTAAAAAAGAATAGTACCGAGTTGTTTTTATTTTTTAATAAAATGGTTGAATGTCACTTATTCTTCCATTGGGCTATGGGGTCTATTTTATAAAAATGGAGGTCAAAGGACAGTTTTTTATAAGATTCGTTTTACAGGGCAAGGTAGTGCAACTGCTGGATTCTTTAGAAATAAAATGATTGATTTCTGAAAAGGTGAGATATCAGTTAAAACAAAAAAGCAATTAAGAATTTATTTCTTTTCTTTTCTTTTCTTTTCTTTTTTCTAGAATGCAACAATATCTACAAGTCAAAAACACTAAAGGAACAAAATTACAATCAGCAGTTGAACCTATAAATTATAGGGTTATAACATAACCCATAAATGAATTACCAGTCAGGTCGGTAGTTGGAAAAGTCCTCCTCAAGAGTTAATGAGGAGATGGGGCAGAGTATCCATCTGCAAGGGCTTCCAGACCAGACCACGAGTTGGGGATTCGGACCCACACAGCCTTGCTAAGGAAGGCAAGAAAAGAGGTAATTTTGGGGCAAAGGCAAATCTACGAGGAGGCAGAGTCGAAAGACCAATCTCGAGAAGAAAGAATAGCACTAGCAGTTCTTTGGTTCGAAGGAGAAATAAGAAACAAGCTCGTTCTAGGTGCAATAAACTGTTAGAATCATTTTCAATCCAAGCTGATAAACGGGGTTGATGAATGACTTTGGAAGTACTCATGCAGACCCCCTTTCTTGGTACAGAGAAAACCGGTTGCCAATTCCATGTGGGAGGAGGGGAGTAACCTCAGTCGCTGAGGATCCCAGAGAAAGAACAAGGAGTCTCTCTCAGAGCATCATGGTCTAGCTAGGGCGTGGCTAGCGGTAAATCCGTTTAGGACTCGTTGTGCCTAGGGATGGGTGGAAACAGGCACCCCTTTCAACAATAGCTTCATGATTTCTGGTTTCTGATAAGTATTTTCATACTATGTGTACTTAGATGGAAATGATGATTGAATATATATATATGTCTATGACTAAGTTATGTATTGAATGATTAAGGTAGAAATATGTATTGTCTCTCTATGAACCCATGCTTTTGAATGGTCTATTGTTTACCTTATCTTAGAAGTTAGAGAATTATGGGACGTGATTCTGGAAGAGAATAGGGGTAGGATTAACTGGAATTCTTAAGTCTTACCGACCTCTCGAATCTACCTTTGCGGGAATACCAAATTCAAACTAGATGGAAGGAGGGAGAATCCTTCAGACCCTTCACCTGTGTGACCGAGGGCTCATGCCCATGTCCTTAACCAATTCATGGCTAAGGGATTAGGGTGTAGCCCATGAGAATTTTTGGAGGACCCATATGACCAAGGTCTGGGAGCCCTGTGTTAGGCCCAAAAGCAGCTAAGCTTAATGGCTTCGAAACTTTGGGAGTTCAGAACTCTAGGGTGCTACAACCTTACCATTTGCAAACCGGTTGAAGGCAACTTATGGTTACGGTTAACCATGAGGTTGACCGATGTCTGGAGGTTTCCCTAATAGTGGCAGATAGACCTGCCCCACCATTAAACCCTGACCCATTTATCAATTGCGAAATAACGCGAGTCGAAGATCTAAGGATATTGAGGAGTCCCCCTGGTCGTTGGATCTACACCAAGGTAATTCTAGTGTTGATTACTTCAAGAGAATAGAAGTGTTATAGCACCAAACTCCCCAAATGTTGAAGTTACAAATTGATTTAAGTCATGGATCTAGGGAATTTATTAGAAACCCCTCGTAACCTTCCGATCAACTAGTGGAGGGACTCGCGTACAGTAATTCGGTGACGACCTACTTAGGGAGAGCGGAGTGGCCATAACGCTGAAACCTCTAAAGGACAGAGCTGTGAAGTAACGTGGACAGTAGATCTAGGGACCCTTCAGGATCTCCCATGATCATAGATCTAGACCGTGGTCGTCCCAGGGTTGACCACTCTGGGAGCAAGGAGGAAGTCACACCACAGATTCCCCGAATGTAGAAATTATGAAGTAACGAAGAACATAGATCTAGGGGTTTACATGGACACACCTTGACCATGAGATCGAAGGGATTGGAAGGCTATCAGTTCGAGGTGACGTGGCACAGTGACGTTACTAAGAGTGAAGTGGAACCATGATTGACGTGCCATGTGTCATCTATGCCTCATTGCGTGTCACCCCTGGCACATACTTGCTTGGTCCATTTGGCGGGTGGAGTGCTTGGGATCCACATATCCTTTCCTTCGCATTTAATATGTCACCACGTGTGATAGTGGACCCTTCGAGAGTCTGGGACTTCGAGACTCCATAGGTTTGGGATGTAGTATCATGGATAAGCCGAAAATCCCAAAGGTCGGAGCCACGTGGCGATATTTTGGGCTCCATCAGGATTTCGGGAATTCGGGTCTCTAGAGGACATGCATGCAGAAAGGAAAAAGGGGTGTTTAGCGTGGAAGTGTTGACTGTCAAACTCCCCTCTAGCCTGTGTGTTAAATGAGGATCAAGATCCACCATTGGATTGGACAGTGGATGGACCTCCCCTGTGGATGTAGGAACTTTGATCCAGGTGGATATCGGTGGCCACCCACCTTTTTCAACTAGCTCAAAACAGTTTTCTGACAATTTTGGTAATTTACTATTTTTATCATTTTTTAACTTCTGGGGCCATTTTGAGGGCCTAAATGAAGGTTTTTCAGGATATAGCTTCTCAATGATAGCCAAAAGCTCTGATTGAACCCCCAAAATGAATCTCCTCGATGATACATTTCCAACAAGCTATCGTGCGCCCCAAACGGAGATCGTATGACAAAGTTACACCCCAGGGAAGTTGATACACCAAACTACCCAAAACAGGGTCCACAAAACTGTTGGTTTTTCATCTTTTGGGTTAGGGTTTTGGATTTTCTTTATGATAAAAAGGCCTTTGGAGCCTCATTGTAAAATCATCTTCTTGTGAATGCGAGTAGCGGACACATCTCTTCTCAGAGATAAGTTGCCACCAATATAGCGAGTCTTTCACTCTGTATTGTTACAGTCTTTGTACATTTTCACTCATTAATAGAAAATCATGTATTACTGTATCTCTGTGTTTATGGTTTCATCTCTGATACATTTCTATTATATTATTGGATATCCGAGATATCTCTGTACATTTCTTTATTATATCTTTGCTCTCATTTCATGCCGAAAATAATCTGGATCAAACTTGGGGGTGGTAGGAATGAGGTGGAGCCATGTGGGAACCACGTGGCCCATGACTGATAACGCCCGAAGAACTTCAGGAGACCATAACTTGCAATCCAAATCTCAATTTTGAGTATGGGAGCATTCATTAGAAAAATACGATGGAGTAGAATAGGATGGAGACCTCAGAGAGATGATTAAAGTAAGCTAAATTTTGATGCCCCATACCTAAAAGGGGTACTTAGGGGTCAGGTGTGTCACAAATTGGTATCATAGAAGGAAACAACACTTGGCCTTCTTGGGCTCATGAAAAAATCACTTAAAGATCTTATTAGAGACCCTTTAAGGGTAACACCCTATCTTACGCCATTCCTAAGAGGCTTAGTTAAACCTCTACTAAAGAGAGGAATGAAACTTTATTTTGTTGTATATGTTCTAAAAAATTTGAACTGTGTGTTGTTCATAAACTAGTAGATCATTAACTAACAGAAAATGTTTTATCAGCACTCAAGCAGTCAGTGGACCGCAAGAAAACTATAGCATAAAGGATGGTGACACACCATGAATTGGGGGAAAGCTCCCACAATAGAGAGGAATAATCTATGAAAGGAGGGCAGTGGTAACCCCTCCATATTTGGTTGAAACCATAAGAAGCCTCATGGCATAATTACAGAGTTGTAAGGCTGACAATGAAAGGATGATAAAAGAGCAGGAAAAGAAAACTGAAATTAACGTAGTCTTACTGCAAATATTATCAGATATACAAAGGCATCTGCAACATGGACCAGTAGTCAGTCATGTGGACAGACATCATACGAACAAAACTCAAAGTCCACCTGAGATACGAAAGTATGGTCCTGAAAGTGGCCACACAAAGAGGAGCACCTCAAAGAAGGCCCAACATGGAGTTAAGAGACACTCATCGGAAGAATCCTCTGGTGAAGAAACTGATAACTCCAAGGGATCCTCTAGTAGAAAAACTAGTTCACATTCCTAGAGGAGAGAAAAGAAGAGGAAACATTCCAAGAGTCATGACCCTTAAGAGTTCAAGAAAGCCAAACCACCCACTTTTGATGGAGAAATTAAGAAAGGGGAAGAAGCAGAAGTTCGGTTGCTTAGCTTGAAGAAGTACTTTAGATTCCATAACTACTCTGAAAATTTAAAGGTCCGAATAGCCATCTTTAACTTGAATGGAAAGCCCTCCATTTGGTGGGAGGACCTTAGGAATGTGAAAGGAATCCATGAGAAGAACTTGTCATAGAAACAATTTGAGAAATACTTCAAGAAACCTGTCATAGAAACACTTTGATGGGAAGACCAAGGAGTTATATGAGCTCCAGTTAGGGAAACTCACAATAGATGAATATATCAACAAATTCCTTGAGCTGATAAGGTATGGTACCTACATAAAGGACTAAAAGGTAAAGATGCAATGATTTGTTAGTGGACTGCCTCAATACTTCCAGGACAGAATTGAATTTGATGGGCCAAAGACCTTAGAAGACACTATCTGGAAGGCAGGGTATTGCTATGAGCAATTCTAGAATAAGACAAAATCTCATGAGGACGGGAAGAAGAAAAGTAGTTTGGGATTCAAGAAGAAGGGGTTTAAACCCTCAATATTTAAGAACCATGGAAAAGGATCTAATATGAGCCTTCCTACTGAAAGCGTATATCAGCAAAATTTCCCATCTCATAGTGGAAATAAACCCTTTGGACCAGCCTCAAGTAAGACTGATAACACAAAGAGAGAACCCTTGAAATGTTGGGGTTGTGGAGAGGAACATTTGCTGAGGGACTTCCCACATAGACAACAGAACAATAAGACGGTATACAACATCCAAGAGGCTACCACGATCAATGATGTGGCTAGAAGCATGCCACAAATTTATGCAGCCTTGCATAATAGACAAGCTGACCACCAAGCTTCAGTGGTGGATATGGAAGGTATGATTTCCAACCATCTAATTTCCATTTTAATTGACCCTGGTTCTAATTTTAGTTATGTTTCCCCTCAAACTTTTTAGAAATGTAAATTGCAACAAGCTAAACATGTTAAATCATGGTTGGTACAACTAGCCAATGGAACCAAAAGAAAAGTAACAGAGGTCATACCAGCATGCCAATTCAATATAAATGGATTACCCACCCAAGCAACCCTAAACAAGCTCCCTTTAGGATCTTACGACCTGTTGATTGGCATGGACTGGTTGGTTTCCCATAAAACCAAGTTGGATTGTTACAATAAAACTTTGTAGTGTGAAGATGAATAAGGGAGAAAGGTAACCCTACAAGGGATTAAAAAGCATGTCTCGATGAGACAAATATCATCCCTTCAAGTGAAGAAGTATTGCAGAAAAGGATGCCCTTTATATGCAATACAAGTGTTGGAATCTATTAAGAAAAATAAACCCAGCCTAGAGGACCATCCCATATTAAGAGAGTATATAGATGTGTTTCCGTAAGAGGTACCAGGTCTACCTCCAAAAAGATATATTTACTTTTCAATAGAACTTGCACCAGGAACGGTGCCAATGTCTATAACACCCTATAGAATGAGTACACCAGAGCTAGTTGAGCTCAAACTACAGCTAAAGGAAATGATGGACAAAGGCTACATTCGGCCTAGTGTGTCTCCATGGGGAGCACCGGCCTTTTTTGTGAAAAATAAGTATGGCACACTCAGGTTGTGCATAGACTATAAGAAACTCAATAAGATGACCATTAAGAATAAGTATCCATTTCCAAGGATCGATGACTTGTTTGACCAATTAAGGGGTGCTATAATTTTCTCCAAGATTGAATTGAGGTATTGATACCATCAGGTCTGAATTAAGGATGAAGACATCCACAAAACAGCCTTTAGGACAATATATGGTCACTATGAATTTGTGGTGGTGCCATTTGGCCTAACCAATGAACCATCCACTTTTATGTGCTTAATGAATAATGTACTCTATAAGTTTTTAGACAGATTTGCATTGATTTTCATTGATGATATCCTAATTTATTCCAAGAATAGGGAAGAGCATGAAGAACATATCAAGTCGGTACTTCAAGTACTAAGAGACCATCAACTCTATGCTAAGTTTAGTAAGTGTGACTTTTTCCAGAAACAAGCCCATTACTTAAGCCATGTTATATCTTAAGAAGGAGTGGTAGTTGATTCTGACAAGATCAAAGCCATTATGGATTGTCCTACCCCAAAGGATGTCTCTGATATTAGATCCTTTATGGGCCTAGTAGGATATTATATAAGGTTCATAAAGGGGTTTTCCAAGATTGGTTTCCCAATCACCTCCCTTCAAAAAAAGGGAGTTAAATTCATTTGGACATCAGAATGTGAAGAGAGATTCCAAGAGCTAAAATAGCTTTTGACCAATGCACATGTGCTGAAAATTGCAGACCCAAACAAGAACTTCCTTGTGTGTACAGATACCTGCAAGGAATGACTCGTAGGAGTCCTTGTGCAAGGACATGTAATTTCCTATGAATCTAGAAAATTGAATGAACATGAAATCAATTATGTGACACTTGATCTAGAATTGGCTTCCATAGTACATGCTTTAAAAATGTGGAGGCATTACCTCCTGGGTAGAAGATTTGTGCTCATGACGAACCATAGTGCATTGAAATATATGTTTGATCAACCAAATATCAATGCTAGACAAGCTAGATGGATGGATCTCCTTAGTGAGTTTGATTTTAAAATTAAACATATCAAAGGAAAAGAAAATAGGGTGGTTTATGCCCTTGGCATAATATGAAATTGATTCACTTGGAAATTGTAAGCACCTGTGAAATGGATGTCAAGGAGAGAGTCAAAAGTGCACAAGAAATAGATGCATTTTTCAAGACCGTGAAATAATACTTAGAGCAAGAGCCCATAGGGATGAAGTATGAGGGTTATCAATTGTTGAATGATGGCCTGCTAACTTATAAATGTAGGTTGTATATCCCAAATTGTGACAACTTGAAGAGGTTCATAATGGATGAACTACATAAAAGACCATATACTAGTCATCCTAGTTATCAGAATATGATCACATCCACTAGGAAACTATTTTATTGGCCCAGACTAAAAAAGGACATAGCTGATTATTTAGATAAATGTCTAGAATATCAGCAAGTTAAGGAAGAGCATCAGCATCCAATAGGTTTGTTGAAGCCCCTACCAATCCCATAATGGAAATAGGAAACCATCTCCATGGATTTCATCACAGGGTTACCAAGATCAACCAAGCAGAATGATGTCATCATGGTAGTTGTGTACAAAATGAGCAAGGTTGCTCATTTCGTTCCCATCAAGTCAACTTGCAAGGCAATATATATTTCCATTATTTTCATGAAAGAAATATTTAGACTGCATGGCATGCCTAAAGAAATCATATCTGACCGAGATACAAAATTCACTTCAAACTTTTGGAAATCTCTATTTGTTGGTTTTGAAACTAAATTGTTATTAGTACAGCCTATCACCCTCAAACCGATGAACAGACAGAAAGAGTAAACCAAGTCTTAGAGGACATGTTAAGGATGCATGTAATTCATCATCCTAAGAAGTGGGAAGACTACCTACCACTGGTATAGTTTTCCTACAACAATGACTACCAAGAGTCATTGAAGATTAGCCCTTTTGAGGCCCTCTATGGTAGACAGTGAAAGATTCCAATCAGTTGGGATAACCCAATAGACAGAATTACAATCGGGCCAGATATGTTGAAAGAAATGGATCAACAAGTAGTTCAGATAAAACGGAATCTGAAAATAGCTCAGAATAGATAGAAAAGTTATGCGACCAGAAACAGGACTCCTAGAGAGTTCAAGACAGGGGATCATGTGTATCTTCGGGTAAGAATCAGGAAAATATCCTTGAAAATGGGATCCTGTGCCAAGATAGTACCTCGGTATTGTGGACCATTTGAAATCTTGGATAGAGTGGGGCATGTAGCATATAGATTATCACTTCCTCCCACAGTGAAGGCACATAACGTTTTCCATGTTTCGTTATTGAAAAAATATGTACATGATTCTAATCATATAATTGATTGGTCTGTGATTCAGGTGGAACCAGAGGAAAAATTCATGCCAAAACCACAATGCATAATAGACAAGAAGGAAATCCCACTCAGGAACATAACCATTGCACACGTCAAGGTGCAATGGAAACACTTTGGTCCAAATGAAGCTACATGGGAAATGGAGGATGCCATGAAACAGGCATACCCGTTTTTGTTTACTTATATACATACAGAGCACATCGGTAGGTTGAACATCGAGGATGATGTTCCTTTAAAAGGGAGGGGATTGTAATACCCATGTTTCCCCTAGCTTTTAAATATAACTATAACTTTCCAAAAGACTGTGGCAGACTATATATGGGGGAATGATTGGATTTGATGAACCTTTTGTTATTAAAGGTAATGAATGTATTTTTTGTTGTAAATTGAAAATGAATAGTGTTGCATAACTGTTAAAAGGGGGGTTTTCAAAGATAGACCATGATTTTATGAGAGAGATGGTGTGGGAAGCTATAAATGGTTGAGATGAACCCCACCATAACAGTACCTTACTGGATTTAATTGCTCAAACCCAGAACAATCCTTTGAACCATAAATGAATTACCATTCAAGTTGGTTGTTTGAAAAATCCTCAAGATTTAATGAGGAGATGGGGCAGAGTACCCATATGCAACGGCTTCTATACCTGACCACAAGTTGTGGATTCGAATCCACCTAACCTTGTTGAGGAAGGAAAGAAAAGAGGTAATTCGGGGGCAGAGGATGATCTGTGAGGAAGCAGAGTCGAAAGACCAATCTCAAGAAGAGAGGAGAGCACTAGCATCTCCTTGGTTCGAAGGACAATTGAAAAACAAGCTTGTTCTGGGTGAAAGAAGTTGTTGGCAGCGTTATCAGTCTAAGCTGATAAACAAGGATGACGAGTGACTGTGGAAGTACTCATGCAGACCCCCTTACTTGGTACAAAGAAAATTGGTTTCTAAGTCCCTATGGGAGGAGGGGAGTAACCTCCATCCCTAATGATCACGGAGCAAGAACAAGGAGACTCTCTCAAAGAATTGTGGCCTAGATAGGGGGTGTCCAGTAGTAAATTCATTTAGGAGTGGTTGTGCCTACAGATAGGTGGAAACAAGCACCCCTTTCAACAGTCGCTTCACGATTTATGGTTTCTGATAAGTATTTTCTTACTTTGTGTACTGAAATGGAAATATTGATTAAATATATATGTGTGTGTGTGTGTGTGTGTGTGTGTGTGTGTGTGTGTGTGTGTGTGTGTGTGTGTCACTAAGTTCTGTATTGAATGATTAAGGTAGAAATGTCTATTGTCTCTCTATGAACCCATGCTTTTGAATGGTATTTTGTTTACGTCAGCTTAGTAGCTAGACAGTTATGGGACATGATTCTGCAAGAGAATCAGGGTAGGATTAATTGGAATGCTTAAGTCCTGACGACCTCTTGAATCTACCTTCGTGGGAATACCAAGTTCAAACTCAGTGGAAGGAGGGCACCTCCTTTAGACCCTTCACCTATGTGATCGAGTGCTCATGCCCATGTCCTTAACCAATTCATGGCTAAGGGATTAGCATGTAGCCCACAATAATTTTTGAAGGACCCATATGACCAAGGTTTGGGAACCCTGGGCTAGGCCCGAAAGGATCTAAGCTTGTTGGCTTCAGAACTTCGGGAGTTCAGAACTTCGGGGTGTTATGACCTTGCCATTTGCAAACCGGCCGAAGGAAACTTGTGGTTACGATTAACCACGAGGTTGACCGATGTCTGGTGGTTTCCCTAATAGTGGCAGATAGACCTGCCCCACCGTTAAACCCTGACCCATTTATCAATCGTGAAGTAATGCAAGCCGCAAATATGAGGGTATTTTGGTGTCCCCCTGGCCGTTGGATATACACCAAGGTAAGTCTGGCATTGACTACTTCGAGAGAATAGAGGTGTTATAGAACCAAACTCCCCAAACCCTGGAGTTATGAATTGATGTAATCTGTGGATCTGGGGAATCCATTAGGAACCCCTCGTAACCATCTGATCAACCAGTGGAGGGACTCACATACGGTACTTCGGTGAAGTCCTCCTTCGAGAAAGCGGAGTGACCATAACGTCGAAACCTCTGAAGGTTGAAGTTGTGAAGTAATGTAGACCATAGATCTAGGGACCCTTCCAGATCTCCCATGATCGTATATCTAGACCATGGTCAACCTCGTGTTGACCACTTTGGGAACAAGGAGGAAGTCACACCACGGATTCTTTGAATGTCAAAGTTACGAAGTAATGGAGACCATAGATCCAAGGGTTTATGTGGACACACCTTGACCGTGATATAAAAGGGCTTGGAAGTCTATCAGTCATGGGTGACGTGGCATAGTGACATCACCCAGAGTGACGTGGACCCACGTTTGATTTTCCACGTGTCACTTGGATTCGCATGTTTCAGATACCCTGTGTGCCCATTAGAGCATGACACATGTCACCTACTTTAGGGGCCATGTGTCATCTCTGCCTCCCCGTGTGTCACCTATGGAACATACTTGCTTGGTCTGTCTAGCGAGTGGAGTGCTCGGGACCCACCTATCCTTGCCTCTGTGTTTAATACGTCACCACGTGTGGGGGTGGACCCTTTGGGAATCTAATACTTCGGAGGTTCGGGATGCACTATCGTGCATAATCCGAAAGGCCTGAAGGTTGGAGCCACGTGGTGATATTTCGGGCTCCTTCGGGAGTTTGGGAATTCAGGACTCCGGAGGACATGCATGCAGGAAGGAAAAAGGGGTGTTCAGCGACGAAGCACCAAACGTCGAACCCTCCTCTATCTTGTGTGTTAAATGAGGATCAAGATCCAACTTTGGATTGGACGGTGGATGGACCTCCCCCATGGATATAGGAACTTGGGGGTCGTACGAATGAGGTGGATGTCACGTGACCCATGACTGATAACGCACGAAGAACTTCGAGAGACCGTAACTTGCAATCCAGATCTCGGTTTTGAGTCTGGGAGCAATCGTTAGAAAGATACGGTGTAGTAGAAGAGGATGGAGACCTCAGAGAGATGATTTGAGATGATTAAATTAAGTGAAATTTTTATGCCTCATCCCTAAAAAGTGTACTTAGGGGTCGAGCATGTTACATGGGAGATCGTTGGTTGTGGAGCATGATTATCTTCCTGTTTCATAGGTATTTATTTTCAGTCGTGTTTAAACACCCTGAAGACTGTACACCCTCGAATATTGTACACCCCTCCACGCAGGGGGTTGCAAGGGGGGATTTCCCCCCCTATGGGGTCTGGGGGAAAGTGGGCCCCCGGTGGGGGTTCGGGGGCAGCGTCTCCAAATGGGGGTTTGGGGGCGAATCCCCCTAAGGAAAAATTGCCTTGTAAATGTATATTGTAATTTCATAGTAAATCTGGACCATTCATTATAAGGTCACAAATCTGACGGTAAAAGTTATGTTAGGGTTTTTTTCTCTAGAAGGAAACCCTCTTTTATGAGACAATTGTATTGTGGTTCTGTATCATTACGAATATTGTATTCTGAGAGAGGATATTGTGAGAGAAAGAAGAGGAAGTTACAGCGGGTGTGTTATAGGTTGTATCCCTTCATTTTCTGGATAATAAAAAGGAAGGACCTGGGAATTTCTCTGGTGGACGTAGCCCACACTAGGTGAACCATGTATTATGTGTCTCTATTGTATTATGTATCTTCTATGTTTTATTTCCACATTTGTTTTTATTTTGTTGCTCTATGATCCTGTTTATCTAACATACTTAATATGGTTCAACCAAGTCTATTCATTTAAACATACTTATTTGTTTATTTTCCTTTGCTTTCATAGTTGTTCCCTTTTGTGGTTTATAACTCTGTTAATAAAATCAGATTTTTTGGAGCAATGAAAGTGTTTCTTCTGTCCTCCTCCTTTGCTTAAACATTATGTCCCTCTTGGGATTTGTTTGCTCTATTCCTTGACTAGTTTCAGCCAAGTTTCATCTTGACTTCCCTAGATAATTCAACATGCTACAGCAAAAATATTTTTCCCACAAATTAATAACTAGTGCATTATGCACATTCACCAAAGAGAAAATCAGGTTGGTCAACATTCATTTGCATATCTCTTACTCATGCATGATATTTTAAAATGTAATCCAGCATTCTTGTACAAATAGACTTTCTAGTCTATTCTCTAATTTCCCAACATTCAGTAATATTATGACTCTATT
This sequence comes from Picea mariana, assembly GCA_032191745.1. NCBI lineage: Eukaryota > Viridiplantae > Streptophyta > Pinopsida > Pinales > Pinaceae > Picea > Picea mariana. The sequence goes on along the minus strand of JASDQU010790120.1, from coordinate 133,863 downwards.
CCCCTGACAACGTTCTCACACAATTCTTCCACATGGAACTGTCTCATCATGCAACTTCCTTATTTCACATTCATCACTATCTGAGATGGCCTCAACCTTGAGTTAGCCTCATCTTTGTCATTTCAAATTCTTACCGAATATTTTGTAAGGAATTGTTAGCATGCATCTCTATTATGCACTCAGATTTTTCATTCACACATGCACATTTATTCCATCCATTTGCATTCACAATGTTCTTTAATCACATGCTTTAGAATGCGGTGTGTGTGTGCCCAGCACATGCACACTTTGTTGTTTCATTTCTGTATGTTTTGAAAACTAATTAGTTCATGATTGTTCATAATCATTTACATGCAGTCTTTAAAAGCATAATCATGTTGCCTTTTATCAAGACAACAAAGCATCCCTACTTATTTACTCTTTCATCAATTTATATTATATTTTCCTGAGGAAATGGAACACATTCCCCTCGAGCTATTATTCAAAACAAAACAATTGTTACTCTTCAAAATAGAGTCATCCATGCATCCATGGTATTTATTCAATCCTGGAAAGTGCAATTATTTCCTTACATTTCACTTATTCATGCAGTCATATCATGCCTTTAGTATACATATACTCATACATCATACATGTGCATCACTTACACATTTTTATATCATCCATTCATATATATTTGTTCTTAATATCAGTCTTCATATTGAGAAACCTTATAACGCATTCAATCCATGCACTCAAGCATATACAAACATAGATGAATATTCAGTGTACAAGTTCATTGCTTGCACTTATTTCCATGTCATTCACACACATGGACATTTAAAACTTCTAAATCCTTCCTGCCAGAGATCTTACAGCCATTCTTATGACAGTGTCATAGGATTACTAAACACTATGTTTCCCTCTCTGTTGAGAGCTTAAATTCATTCACATGGCAAGTCTCACAGACATATTCGTAATTTTGTTGCTCTCTCTATATGACAAAAACGAGCAAGAAAACACTCTTGACTCAACTACTATAAAAGTATTCCACAACCCTGAAACACAATCTGGGCGATTTCCACAGTACCCAAGGAAACAAGACAACCAATATAGCTTTTATTCATGTCTCAAACCATTCTTGGTCAACAAATCTTTTATCAAAGGAATCATTTTCTAGATTCCCTCTCACTACTACTTGAGCATATCAAGCCATACCTATATGGCTACCATCCACCTCTAGATATTAATCTGACCCATTGGTCATCTAGAAATTCCCCAGCACTTCCTTTAGCACATTCAAGGTTAGCATTTCATTAACCATTCTACCTTACTCTCATAAGGTAACATGACATCAATATCATCAACATTTTACTTATGCTACTATAATCAAATCATTACTAACCATATGATTTATGAAATCACCATATTTTACATCCAATAACAGACTATAATAAGTCTATATGCATGTTATATGCATGCTCAGTCTTTTCCATATGCATTCCAACATATCCTCGTGCACCAAGCATTTTACCCATGCCTACAGTGTAGACATATTCCAACTATTTTCCTTTTGCATTCACTTGCATAGACAAACTTTTAGGTCAATAGGTATATGCACTCTCTTTATTACAACCACAAGCTCATAAGTTGGCTCATGCTCTCATATCAATTTACCTCTTCCAGAAGGACTAGCGACGGTCCAAAGGACTCCTTTTTATTTTCTTAACTGGGTTCTTCTAGCAATAATTTTCATTCATTATAGGTCAAGTAAATTGACCTTACAATTTCCCATCAGTCCCCTAGTCATGAGGGGTTATACATACATGGCTTAGTCTCTTTTATTAAAGGAGCAATTTATTATTGCCAAGGGTTCTATCACTTCGTGTTCAATTTCTTTAACCACAATGAAATTTCTCGTAAGGGTCTTAGCCCTCATATAAACAACCATCATAAATACCAGAGGCTTCAACTTCCCATGCTTAGAGGCAACATTACAATCACTAGTTCATCCATCTCTTGGGATCAAGTAGCCCTTAACATGACTCTACCATTTTTAGTCGTTCGCACTCAAATTCAACCATTAGTGCTTGTCAACATATTCCCACTCCTATAGGAGTATCTATCATAAAGCAACAATATGCTCCTCCTACTGAAAATCAGCATGTAACTTTTTTGTTGTAAGAAATTCCAAAATGAAATTTCAATCAAGGAGCTTGTGCAGATAATAGATAAACTTTTCCCAACGCACAGGAAATCTTTCTAACAAGCTTGTCTTCGCCTTGTTACACCAGTTCTGGGACTGATTTATGGCAGGCATAGTGTTGTTGCATGCTCTGATAGCACTATGTAACACACCCAACCCCCTAAGTACCCCTTTAATGGATAGGGTATTAAATTTTTTATTTTCATGAACCTCTTTCAATCCCTTTAAAAGGGATATCATCACCTTTTTCACCAAGATATTTCCAACGACTGTAACCATGCTCAAAACCGAGCTCTGGATCAAAATCTACAGCTTCCTAAAGTTTCTTGGACCCTCATTGGTCCAAATCTACCTCACCACCACATGGTTCCATATGCCTTGTGCCATCCAACACAGCATCGACATGACGCCTTTCAGCTAGTCCATTGGGCCATCTGAATAAACAACTCACTCTGTTAGATCTAACGGTCCCTGGAGTTGAGCGATAAACAACTTCTATCACCTCTTTGAGTCTATTCATTGGAGCTCCTCCATTCCAGGCACTCGTACCACTCCGATAAACTTTCTCCAACCTCACACACTCTGATGGATCTAATCTACATATCCAATGGCCTTGATTACTTCAGATTCTCCAACTCACACGACATTTAACGACCCTTCTCATGCTTCAGCTACACTTAGCATATGTGGGGGCCTTGGAGATCTATGGTTGAGATTGAATCTCGCCTACCACCTTGGTCACTGCTGCCACTATGTACCTATCTCCTGGCATGACACGTGGCTCAATATCCACTTGACACATGGACCCATCACGATGTGCCACATCACCATAGGGTACGAAGGCTTGCTCGACCATAGATTGGAATTTGTCCATTTCCTATAAATTAATTAAGTTACTTCATCCATATTTTCTTAAAATACCACTCCTCAGTATTCAATTATTTAATCTTCATTAGGGCTAATTAATCTTCATTAATTAAATACCCCTCTAAACATATTTTTACTTATCCTAATATATTGTCCCAGTAATTAATGAGGATTTACTTTCTCTCTCTTTCCCTTGGGAACTCCATGTTCCAAAAAGGGTTTGGTATTAATTCAAATACCACTCTCATAATGATTATCTTATAATTTAATTAACTACATTATAACATAATCATATTATATAATAATATAATTAATTGACTATAATACACTTAGGTTTATTAACCTTGAATAA
>JASDQU010790120.1:109571-121190 GCA_032191745.1 Picea mariana | reverse complement strand
ATAAATAAAAGAATATATTTACCAAAACACTTCCAGGAATGTCGTGTGGCCTGTGCAAAACGAAATGCTTAAATTTATGAAGCTTGGCACGGTTCATTCCTTTGCACAGAAGAGAAATAAACTCCAAACTTCCCATTTCTCATGCACCAAAATGGAAATAACATGTTTTTTTCATATATAAACTTTCTCGACTCACTATTCCAATTATTAAAACATTTAACTGGTAACCCTGTAATTTTACCAGGGTTTGCCAGTCTTTACCATTCATTCAAATTTTCCCAGAAAACATATAAATATACATTTACATATATCAATTCATGCAAATTATTTTTCCATAATGTTACATTTCTTGGAAATAAAATCCATCGTGGTAAAACTATGGTTTTACCATAAATTACTATCCTCCTTTATTTTATGCCTTTCTTTGTTATTTTCATGGAATAATTACTATTTCCAATTCTTACTCCTTTGGACATTAATTTATTGTGTAATTCCTAGTAGAAATTCCTTTCTTACCATATACCCATGAAACTTAATTAATCATAATGCATTAAATTCTAAGTTTCATTTTATTTCCAATTAAGAACTTGAATTTGCATTTCTCATTCTTTTCTTATTATTTATTTTAAAATAATTTGCCTCTCTTTAACCTTTGGCTTATCTTCTTAATGCCAAACAGGGATCTAAACTTCCTTCAAATTATGAGTCTAGTATATTTTCCAGACCAATAGAGAGACCAAAGCCAGCTTCCTAGCCTTCAAGTTTCTAACAGAAATTGCATTTTCCTAATTACCAAGATTCTCTATGGGGACTTTAGTGGCTTGACCTTAATGATACTTGGGGATTTGTCCACATAAATTACTATCAGTGGCCAGATAGCACTCTGCTCATACTTTGAGTGACAAACATTACTAACAACCTCCCTTTCCAAACAAAGGCAGGTAGAAAACCAACACAGAATGTGTTTTCCCAGATCTTATTTCAAAATTCACAATCATCCAAATAATTAGAGTGACATTTCCAATATTTGAATAGAAAAACAAACTCTTCAAATAACTAGTACATGAATTTCATAATATTTCATAAACTTTTCATGGCATTACAAGGCAAAGAAAACACTTATCTGAAATTTTGAAATTGTTAGCAACTGTTGAAGGGTGTGCCACTCTCCACCCAACCATAGGCAGAGTTTCTCCTAGTGTTTTCACAACTAGCCACCCCCTATCCAGACTATGATTTTATGAGAGGAAAATATTTTACTCAGCATATGAGAAAATATGAAGGCCACTCTCCTTCACCTACAGGAACTCAGCAAGCCAAGTCTCCAATCCACCAAGCAAGGGGGTTGTTCTTTCCACAAAGAGCTTCAGCAATTGTCATACACAACACAAGGGAGGCCTTTCACTACCCAAGATTCCCTCAGCACCCTCCCCTCTTAGTTCCTTCATGATTTCTCAGCCAATCACTAAAATTTTGTAGCCCTGTTTATCATCCTGATTTGAAGAGAGTTGCCAATGGTTCCTGCCACCAGAAAACACATTTCTTCACTTTTCTTCGTTATGCTAAGAACCAGAAGAGTTTCTCACACTCTTCTCCACTCAATTTTTTTTCCCAAACTCGACCATGTCTATCCTCCCTCCTTTCCCACAATTTTACTCTTTTTATTTCCTTCTACAGCAATATTTTGTGGATGAAATGCCCCAATTCGTGGGTCAGATTAGAAATTTCCATATGGGTATTATGCCCATACTCTCAATGATTTATGAGGACTTCCCAACCACTAGCTTAACTAGTAATTAAATCCTTTGGGATAGAGAACTTTTCTAGGTCTGAGTATTTCTAAATCCATCAAAGTACTTCCTGGAAGTGGTCATCTCAACCAGTCATGGTTCCCCTCACCATTCCCTCTCATGACATCATAACTTGTATAGGAAATACCCTCCAGTAGTTATTCAACATTTTCCTTTTATATTAATAACATAAATATTCACATTACCTTCTTTAGAAAAGGTTCAGTATTTCCCAAAAATCCACACATATTGGATCTGTCCATAGTCTACTAGTAGGAATATAATTATATTACAAGCTGGGGAAATGGGGGTGTTACAAAAATATTCATTGCATACTTTTGATGTGCTTTTTGTTGTATTTTTGGGGTATTAAGCTAAAAACATAATGTGTTGCATGAAGTATTCCATATCTTCCACACGAGAAACAGTTGATGGCTTTTAATACAGTTCACCAGATATCATTACCCATGAATTGTTTGAGCATGGACTCGATTACAACACCATTCAACTTGCTTTTGTTTGATATTTGGGTGTGTTTCAGAATCTAACTATTGAGAGATTGTTTGTGTTGCAAGTTAGTTGTATCTTAATTCCATGTTTGTGTGTAAAATTGCATCGTGACAAAAAATATGTAGTAAGTTGGAAATTATTGCTTTGTTTGTGTCTAAAGACAAACCATTAAATGGCCAGAGTATTAGGTTTATCACAACGGAGAAATGATGGAAGGAAAATGGGTTTTGCATCTGTCACAATGAAAAGTTAGAATGTCAGAAGTAAAGGCTTGTTCAATGAAAAACAGAATGTCAGAAGTAAAGACTTTTTAAATGAAAAGAAGAATGTCAGAAGTAAAAGCTTGTTCAGTAAAAATAAGTGTGTCAAATGTAAAGGAAATGAAAAGAAAATTTTCAGAAGTAAAGGCATGTTTAATGAAAAGAAGAATGTCAAAACTAAAGGCTTTTTTAGTGAAAGGCAAGATGAAAAGGAAAAAGTGGTTTCTAGGGGGGAATCTGGATTGACGGGACGGGTGTTATCACCGGAAAATGGCTCACCACAAATGAAGACAATGGATGAAGATACAGTTAACACAAACACAACATACTACCAATATTCATGGAAGGATTACACTCAGTTTGGAAAGACAATCATAAAACTATGTACATGTGGTTCTGGAAATCCACGTACATTCAGCAAAAGCAGTGCACGCACATTCGTGCAGGCTAAAACGGTGTAGGACACACACAGTGCGCAGAGTGTGCAACTGACAGTTGAAATACCTGCGTGAACAAAGAAACGGCGCATTGATGAGTTTGGTTGGACCTCAACCACTTTTGGGATGAAGGGGATCTCCCCCATACCCAAAATTACCCCTAAATTTCACCTTGGGATCACTGAAAAGGATGGAGGTACCTCCAAGGGCCTCCTATTCACATTTGGAACCAGTTAAGAAAAAGCTTGCCATCCTCCTATAAATAAAGGGCCTTAGTATGCAAAAAATAAGAAGAATTTGAGTATTGTTATGTTGCTCATTTTTATCTTTGGGAATCCATATTCCTCTTAGAAATATTTGGGAACCCATAGCAAGTGTTGGGACTCTCTCCTCTTGAGTAGTCCATCACTCTTTTCTTCACCATTTTCCTTTATTATCCATTGATAGTAGAAACAAGACTTTGTACTTGAGGACTCAAGAGCCTTCCCAAGGAGGAAGAGGGGACTCATAAGTTCCCATATTTCTCCGAGTATCCATTCGAAGATCAGTTTACTTGGTATACATCTCTTGTGTTTTCTTTGTGCATTCATTTTGAGTTATTACTTGCTTAGTTTAGATTCATTTCATTGTTACTTATTTATTTTTTCTCTTTGTTAGTTAAGCCACTAACCAACTAACTCTTTGTTGTGATTTTTGGATAGCCTGGCTAGATAGTTAAGGGACCTCATTTTTCTCACCCTTGTGACAAAAGGAACCCAACGGATCAGCAACCATACTAAGGATTTGAATCAAAATTCTCCCTAATAAGGCTGTTAGAGTTTTCTTTCTTACTTGTTTGCATGTGAAGGGATCAAAACTAGCCTAATCTCATCCTTTGAGAGCAGGATTTCACCCCACGGTAAGAGATTTTTTTCAAAATTTTCATCCAGCCAACTTCTTTGTGTGTGCATGGGTTCAGGATGAACATACGTTCGGTCCATGCACTTCTGCGCTCTGTTAGAACTCTTCGATCGTGCAGTCTATTCACTGTGCATAACTGTTTCTGATTCTGTCGCGCACCTATCTTAATTTTGCAAAATTGTAAGGCTTGAGTTTCCCACAGCCACTCAGTAGTTTAGATTTGATTTTAGCACTTTTTAAAAGCCGGAACAAGAAGTCTGAGATCTCATTCTTTCATACATAAACCCCACATCACACCTAGATGATTAGGGAGATTAAAAAGAACCACAATATCTTTGATTTCCTTGGTTTCCACATGGATGGGTTAAAAGGTTTCTTGTATTTGAATCTCAGAAAAAAGCTTTCATTTTACAAAATCATCACATTAAACCAGGACTAGAAGACCATCTAAACCAATCTTGGAGTATGCTCTTTCCTCGCACCTTAGTGTGATCTTGTAAATCAAAAAACAAGTTTCTTAGATAAGTCTCCATCTCCCTTGGTAAATCAAATCACTTTCAAAAAGAGGCCAATCCTCTCAACTTACTTGTTGAAAATTAATCTTAAAAGAGTTGTAAGGGCCCACATGCCCACATGCCCACATGCATGCAATTCTAGGATATTTTTCAAGTTGTTAGAGTAAGCCACCTAAGGAGTTTAAAGAAATTGTAAGGGCCCACACATGCCCACATGCTCACAATCTAGGACTAGTTTTAACTTTTCTAGATTACAAAACCCGTTAGGAAGATAAAAGGGTCCAAGTAAGGATTATCATATCTGCCATGATAGCTTAGGATTTCCTTTGGTTTGCAAGGGTCAATGTGAACAAATTTAGTAATTTATCTAAACAAGATAAGTAAAGGACCACATGATGTCCACCATGCTAAAATATTGAATTTAATTTATTAAAAACTTGTTTCACCATCACCACTCCTTGCACACACTCTCACTCATTCAAAAACCTTTTTCCTAGATACTTGAAAATCTTGTGGGCTTCATTTGTTTATAAAAGGGTCTTTGTGCACACCATCATAAAGAACGAAGTTGGTCCATGACCCCAAATTCACAACCTTATTTTTCATTCTAAAAACAACCATAATTAACCCACTTTCTAACCTCCACAAGAGGAACACAAAAGAATTTGGTAATCTAAGTTACGATTTTGGGGACAGGGATCCAAATAACTCTCCATCATCATTTCTCATTTGAAACTTAGAAAGTTGTGAATTAGGGTGCAAAAATCCTCCCACTCAAGCATTCATATACCATAAGGCAGAGGGACACCCGTGAAGGGTCGAAGGTCGAGGTCCATTTTTTCTTTGCATGCCTCCTTGGGTCACCCAACCCTTGGAAAGCATCCAGCCTGTGACCAATTTCTAAGGCCGAAAATCTAAATGATGTGCTTGATGGAGGTAGTTGAGTATCCAAAACTTAGGATTTATCTACCCAAGGTGGCCATTGTGGAATGCAATCGCACCTCAATCGTATTTTGAATGGTTGTTGGGAAATATCGCCAGTACTTCTGAGATATGACCCCTTCATCTTTCATTATAATTGATTGTTCGTTCCTTCACTAGTTTCTTCTCAAGTGGGTTCTAGCCCCACTATTGAGAACATTTTTGGAGGTCCATTATTATTCGAGAGGAAGGATGTTACATCGGATAAGACACATGCACTTGTTATTTGATTTTTATTCTCCCATGAGTTACAAAAAATCCCAAACCACTTTTCACATTGTATTGATGTATGATTTTCACCACTTGAAGTACATGCAATTTTATGAATACATTGTTTAAAGTAATTTGAAGGAAATTTGTCCTATCATTCCTCATCACTATTTACACACACCCACTTCTAGGTTAGAAACATAAGGGAACCACAGTATCCCCGCCTTTCTAGACACTTGAGAAATTTACCCCCAATTTTGGGCGGTGTTCCTAATTTCGTTGAGATGTCAGTAGTACCATCACATACACTAGTTAGTGCTACGGCACTAGGCTCAGGATTAATAGGAGTCACTTTGCTTGGAACCAATATCCCAAGCAACTTACAAAAAAACCCTCCACCACAAGGAGGCAGAGCCCAAACTTTCTCACAAAATACAAGCTCCCAAGGAACCACTTCCTCCCATAACATGGGAGGATCCACTCCTATCGTGCCCTTTTTGGCTTCACTCAATATCCCTGATCTAACTAAACTGACAAATGATCCCATATTGCACGACCCCACTTGGCCGAATATGCCCACAAAACTACCTTCGGACATCCCTAAGTTTGAAGGAAAAGTCAGAGAGGACCTCGCCAACCATGTCATGTCCTTCCACTTGTGGTGTTATTCCAATATCATAATGGAATATTCCATTCATCTTTGGTTATTTCAGAGAACCCTCACTGGTAAAAAAACCAAATGGTACGTGGATGAGAAGTTATGAGCCCACTCAACATTTGAATCATTAACCAAAGCATTTCCGTCATTTTTTCAACTTCCCATCTATCATGATATTGGGTCTGAAATCTTGTCAGAATGAAAACAAAACACCGCTACTCACATTTTAGACCATATTCATGAATGGCATAGATGTTGCAACCTTTGTAAAGCGGACACCACCCCACAAAAAAGGATAAATTGGTTCCTTCGATCGCTCATGCCTACCCTTGCTAAATATGTGGTTACAACCCTCCCCCAAACTAAAGATGAAGCCCATCACTAAGGCACAACATTTTGACCTCAACTACTCCCAATCAAGATACCTATACATTGCCCTTCCAGATTCTCCTCATCATTTTCCCTTTGGTCAAGAAAAACCTGGAACATCACATGTTGTTGATGGGTTGATCAGCTTCATGGCTCATAATCAACCACACGCACAGTCACTAACTGAATATGGGACCAACCCATACTTTCAACCATATGGGATAACTTCATATTACCCTCCCCCACCAATGTTCATGGCACCTCCTCTTCCCCCTATGCGTACCCATCTACCCACATCACTTCCCCAACCAATCCCTGTCCCACAACCAATTCCTCCACCAACAACGTCATATCCACCTAGTAATAATGGATCTGCCTCCACTTCTTACAACCCATATGGACCCCCACAAGGTTAACCCATATTATCCTTTCCTGGTTCCACCCCAACCGATTGTTCCCCCACATGGACAACACCAATAGGGGGCTAATTTCATCCAACCTTCCCCTCTTTAATAGGTTCAAGCTTTTAAACAATTAAATATGGCCAATCCACCTTACCAACCCAACAATAACCAAAAGAAAGTAAAGAATAGGAACCAGGGACAAGGAGGGAACCCCCCTCAACAAAACCCCCAAACTGGTGGAAACCAGCGCCAACCCAACCAAAAGCCTCAAGGGGGAAATAATAATGTCCAACCATGACAAGGGAGAAATAAAAAACTTTGAACCAATTACCCTTGCGCATTATGTGGATAATATGGCCATTGCACTCACCATTGCCCCCAAAACACTAACTACAAACGGATGAAGGACATCATGAATCCTCAACGGGTTCCGAACCCTCAAGGACCACCTAAGGTACCTCCCACTTATATACCACCTCCACCACCGATGGTATTACAAAACCCTATCCCACATCAACGAGTCATTAATACTTAACCAGAGGGGATCCAGCACCCACACCCACAGGGGCATCTCCCTCCTGAACATCCCCACCCAGGGAACACCACAGACCGCAGTATCCTCCTCACCACTAAAGAGTAAATCCTCTTACAAACTTGCAGTCGCCAATATGGTACATCCTCTAATCCATTACCTACCACTTCGGATGATCCCCAACCACCAACTAGAGAACCATTTATGATCCTTTGTCCTAACATTGAAGACATCTCCCACATGCCTTGCGCACCCTTGCACAGGAATGTGCATAACTCTCATGCTCAAGTCATCCATAGCTACAGTATTATTGACGATCTCACTCAATCACCCGATGCCATGTTAGTTATGGAAGTCCTTCAAACATGCCCTTCCCAATGAAAGGCATTACTTTCACAATTGGGAGAAGTATATCCTGCAGACACCCATCTAATCACATTTTATTTAGATAGAGTAGACCCTCGACTCCCATCATTAGTTGCATTCCATATTCTTGTCAAATTATGGAATATCATTGTCCATTACTACATCATACACGATGGAGCATCCACTTGCATAATGTCCAAATCAGTATGGCAACAACTCGGTTCACCTGATTTGATCCCCTCCACCATCACACTTCAAGCTTATGATGGTCGCCCATCCCAACCAGAAGGCCTGTATAAAAATGTTTTTCTCGAGCTAGGGGGAAAAACAATTCTCATCGACATAGAATTCACTGACACCCAATTGGATTATAATATCCTCTTCGCACGAAGCTACATGTACGCCATGCAAGCTTTAGATTCCTCGGTATTTTGTACCATGTTCTTCCCTCACAATGGAAAAATTGTCACCATTGATCAATTGAACCACCATGAACCCAACCAATCAGGGAACATTGATAACATCCTACCACTTATCCGCTCGAGCACCAACCTTTTCCCAATGATAGATGTCATACCATGGTTGTTTCAAGATCCATATTTGATTGGTACATACCAAGGCTTCACACACCCCAACCCCACCACTGCCATTGTGTGCATTTTCATGGTTGATGGATTTGATATACCTGGCCCCCTGTCCATCGAGAACTCATCAGAATCCACCTACACTCCTTCTCATCCCACCCTGATATTTCCTATCAAACTCCCCATACAGACTTTTTAGGATAAAACATCAAAGAGTCCACCACCCGTAGGTCAAATCCTCATTTGGCATACAGTCCCATGGGCCATCACCCAAATACCCTTCTTCTATCCTCCCCCAGGAGTAACAGCATATCAAGTTGTTGCTACCCTCGCCTTACCAAATATGGTCATAGCCATACCTATAAGATATCTGGAACCACCAGCTATGGTTCCAAGTTTATCTCTTCTAGAAAAACTCGTGGTCCCATAACTGTGATCAGTGGCTCATCCATCCACTCACCCAACCTATCACACAGTTGGAGACAATATTACCACTATAGGAGATGTTACCTCTGGAACAGGGGGCACTTCCACAAACCAACGAGGCACACGAAAAAAGAAGGAACCTTCTCTCCCTTCCCCACCCCACATACCACCCCCATGTGCATTGTGCAACACCATTGGACACCCTACCAATCTCTGCCCCGCTTTACCCGAGTTGCGAAATCTCATTCCAAAACCCATAAGTACACTACTACTACCTACACCAGTCGCCCCACTGACCTCCAGGGAACCTTCTTCCTCCAAACTTCCCAGTTTGAGAACCAAGCATGCTTGCACCATTTGTTCTCAATATAGCCATTAGAGGCACCACTGCATGGCCCTCCCTCAGTTCCAAGACACTCTCACAGCAGTGCGTCAAACCACATTACCCACATCATCCCAACCCATCTCATCGGTACCACCAGTTACCGACATTCTCTATGTCTCTACGTCAGTAAACGATCACATGTGATTCCCTTGAGCATTGTGCTACCATATGAATCACTACACATATCGATGCCCACTCATCATTGAGGGACGCACACACTGGAGGGATTCCATCACACCCATTCCACCAGTAGTACCAACCCCGATGAACCCGGCTGTGAACGATCACCATCCAAGTAGTCATGGCATACATCCCCCACGGCTCAACCCCCATCTGTTGACCTCTCTTTCCATTCCACCACGATATGAGGACTTCCCCCCAAACCCCCCTAACTCTCATGTAACACCATTTTACGAGATTCCCCCTCCTCCATACCATAGTACATCTAGCACATACATGGATATTTGGTTTATGACATCCACCAACTGTCTCCATTTCTCTCTCATAGGGCCATCTACCTCAAGGATGAATGACGAGATCCAACCTTCACTGACTACCCCCATGAATCTCGACCCACCACTCTTGTCGGTTACAAACTCCCTGTACTCCATTACTTTTCAGTTCGATGAAGACATTTTATAAGTCCTATGTGCACCCAATTACCCATGGGATGTTTTTCATCATCGATCCATTTTTCTGGTGCACAATGCCTTTCAGCCACGAATAGCACCCCTTTCTGTACCATCGAAGCTAAATATTTCATCCCTTTTGGCCACGTAAACTGGTTCGAAAACCCAATACCCGCCCTTGGTGCATTTGAAGAAGGTAACATGGCCAATTTATCACCCACCATCAAGATCAACATTTCGATCAAACCCAATGTCATGGAAGAAATCACCCTTGGTGAAGCATGCTCCCCAAAGGAAATTGTAGCATACAAATCCCTCTTCCAGGAATATCGAGATGTGTTTGCTTGGTCATACACTGAAATAATAGGGTTAAACCTATCCATTGTTAAACATCGCATTGAGACTTGGCCTGACGTTTCCCATGTTCGCCAAAATAAATCCCCCTCCACCCTTCCAAAGTCATGGCGATCAAAGATGAGATCGTCAAATTACATGCAACTAGCTTCATATACCCCATTGCATATACATCATGGGTCTCCAATCATGTCCCTGTCAATAAAAAAACAGGGCACCATTTGAGTTTGCACAAACTTCCACGACCTCAACCAAGATTGTCCCAAAGACAACTTCCATACCCCCTTCATCGATCAAGTCATCGATGCATGTGTCGGTCATGAAGTCCTCTCCCTCATGGATGGATTTTCTGACTATAACCAGATCCAAATCTGGCAGGCAGATCAATACAAAACCACCTGCACAACCCCCTGGGTACCTTTTCCTATCACGTCATGCTCTTTGGACTCAAAAATGTCGGGGCAACTTTCCAACGCGCAATGACATACGCCTTCCATGATATTTCCCACATCATTCTTTCCTACTTGGATGACCTTACATCTTGGTCCAAGAAATGTTTCCAACACATAGAGGATCTACAGATCACCTTTGAATGCTATCAAATATACAACATTCATCTCAACCTGCTTAAATGTGTATTTTGCATAATTGTAGGCCACCAATTGGGGTTCATTGTCTCCCAGCAGGGAATCATTGTAGATCCCCTTAAAGTTCAGGCAATCAATGAAATTCCCCCTCCCAGGAACTCATGCCAGTTGCAGATCCTCCAAGTCAAAGCCAATTTCTTGCGACGATTTATCCCTTACTATGCCATTTGAGACCATGGATTCCTACGATTACTCTGTCATGATATCTCGTTTCACTGAGATCACCATGTCCAAGATGCCTTTGAATCACTCAAAGATGCTCTTAGCAAATCCCCCTTAATCATTCCCCTAGACTATGACATAGATTACATACTCTACCTATATTCGTCAGAAGTTTTCATCGTTGGAGTCCTCATCCAGTTTGGCGATGATCAATGCAAACATGTTATATACTACATTAGTAAGAACCTCTCTGGGACACCTCTTAAATACAATCAAGAGGAGAAGCTAGCACTAGCAGTCGTCCTAGCAGTTCAAAATTTGCACCATTATATCTTGCGTCATACCACCAAAGTAGTCACAGATTCCAACCCCATGCATTACCTCTTGAGTCGTCGTCAGATCAATGGAAAATTTGCTCGTTGGATACGATCTAGAGTTTACCACCCCAAAGAGAAAAAATTCTCTTGTCCTCGCTGAATTCCTCGTAGAATTTCCATCTG
>JASDQU010790120.1:94208-108587 GCA_032191745.1 Picea mariana | reverse complement strand
TTTCTCTCTCTTTCCCTTGGGAACTCCATGTTCCAAAAAGGGTTTGGTATTAATTCAAATACCACTCTCATAATGATTATCTTATAATTTAATTAACTACATTATAACATAATCATATTATATAATAATATAATTAATTGACTATAATACACTTAGGTTTATTAACCTTGAATAACAAATAAATCACAGGCCTTGGCTTATAACTTTGCATCTAAATTAGCATTATATTAGCTCAAGTATTTCGCACCTCTTTCACATGCGCCTTTCTCTTTTTTTATCCAACAGCCAATCTCAAAAGGAATTTTATATTAATATTTAATATTATATTATATTATATATATATATATATATATATAATCAAGCTATCATACTCCGTACTCTTCGGAGTCTATTCATCTGAGCTCCTCTTGTTTGTTCGATGGTAAACTCTAAAAAGGAAAAGGAAAATTATGTTTAATTATTATAATATTTAATTATTATATCAACTCAGGCCATCGCCCTGACGTCTTCACACTCCAAACATGTGTGCTCATTTTGTTTGTCCGACAATCAATCACGAAGGAGTATAATTTAATATTATAAAATATGTGTGGGACCTTTTTAACACTCGCGCCATCTCTCTAATAGCTTCTTTATTCATTCAAATGCTTCCTTCCTTTTACTCTAATGACCCAACTCTGAAAGGGTGTTAATATAAACATTTAATATTTATAAATATTAACAATACTCACCATAACTCTTCGCACTCTGATCGTGTGCTCTCATTTCCATCCTCCGATGGTCAAACTCCAAACGAGATGGATATATATATATATATATGTTGAGAAAGAGAATGGAAATTATATTTTCCAGGCCTTTAATAAATAAAAGAATATATTTCCCAAAACACTTCTAGGAATGTCGTGCGGTCTATGCAAAATGAAATGCTTAAACTTATGAAGCTTGGCACGGTTCATTCCTTTGCACATAAGAGAAAGAAATTCCAAACTTCCCATTTGTCATGCACCGAATGGAAATCACATGTTTTTTTCATATATAAACTTTCTCAACTCACTATTCCAATTATTAAAACATTTAACTGGTAACTTTGGAATTTTACCAGGGTTTACCATTCCTTACCATTCATTCAAATTTGCCCAGAAAACATATAAATATACATTTACATATATCAATTCATGCAAATTATTTTTCCATAATGTTACATTTCTTGGAAATAAAATCCACCATGGTAAAACTGTGGTTTTACCATAAATTACTATCCTCCTTTATTTTATGTCTTTCTTTGTTATTTTCATGGAATAATTACTATTTTCAATTCTTACTCCTTTGGACATTAATTTATTGTGTAATTCCTAGTAGAAATTCCTTTCTTACCATATACCCATGAAACTTAATTAATCACAATGCATTAAATTCTAAGTTTCATTTTATTTCCAATTAAGAACTTGAATTTGTATTTCTCATTCTTTTCTTATTATTTATTTTAAAATAATTTTCCTCTCTGTAACCTTTGGCTTATCTTCTTAATGCCAAACAGGGATTTGAACTTCCTTCAAATTCTGAGTCTAGTATATTTTCCAGACCAATAGAGAGACTAAATTCAGCTTCCTAGCCTTCAAGTTTCTAACATAAATTGCATTTTCCTAATTACCAAGATTCTCTATGGGGACTTTAGTGGCTTGACCTTAATGATACTTGGGGATTTGTCCACATAAATTACTATCAGTGGACAACTAGCACTCTGCTCATACTTTGAGTGACAAACATTACTAACAACCTCCCTTTCCAACACAGAATGTGTTTTCCCATATCTTATTTCAAAATTCACAGTCATCCAAATAATTAGAGTGACATTTTCACTATTTGAATAGAAAGACAGACTCTTCAAATAACTAGTACATGAATTTAATAATATTTCATAAACTTTTCATGGCATTACAAGGCAAAGAAAACACTTATCTGAAATTTTGAAATTGTTAGCAACTATTGAAGGGTGTGCCACTCTCCACCCAACCATAGGCAGAGTTTCTCCTAGTGTTTTCACAACTATCCACCCCCTATCCAGACTATGATTTTATGAGAGGAAAATACTTTACTCGGCATATGAGAAAATATGAAGGCCACTCTCCTTCACCTACAGGAACTCAGCAAGCCAAGTCTCCAATCCACCATACAAGGGGGTTGTTCTTTCCACAAAGAGCTTTAGCAATTGTCATACACAACACAAGGGAGGCCTTTCACTACCCAACATTCCTTCAGCGCCCTCCCCTCTTAGTTCCTTCGTGATTTCTCAACCAATCACTAAAATTTTGTAGCCCCATTTATCATCCTGATTTGAAGAGAGTTGCCAATGGTTCCTACCACCAGAAAACACATTTCTTCACTTCTCTTCGTTATGCTAAGAACCAGAAGAGTTTCTCACACTCTTCTCCACTCTATTTTTTTCCCAAACTCGACTATGTCTATCCTCCCTCCTTTCCCACGATTTTACTCTTTTTCTTTCCTTCTATAGCAATATTTTGTGGATGAAATGCCCCAATTCGTGGGCCAGATTAGAAATTTCCATATGGGTATTATGCCCATACTCTCAATGATTTATGAGGACTTCCCAACCACTAGCTTAACTGGTAATTAAATCCTTTGGGACGGAGAACTTTTCTAGGTCTGAGTATTTCTAAATCCATCAAAGTACTTTCTGGAAGTGGTCATCTCAACCAGTCATGGTTCCCCTCACCATTCCCTCTCATGACATCATAACCTATATAGGAAATACCCTCCATCAGTTATTCAACATTTTCCTTTTATATTAATAACAGAAATATTCACATTACCTTCTTTAGAAAAGGTTCAGTATTTCCCAAAAATCCACACATATTGGATCTGTCCATAGTCTACTAGTAGGAATATAATTATATTACAAGCTGGGGAAATGGGGGTGTTACAAAAATATTCATTGCATACTTTTGATGTGCTTTTTGTTGTGTTTTTGGGGTATTAAGCTAAAAATATAATGTGTTGCATGAAGTATTCCATATCTTCCACACGAGAAACATTTGATGGATTTTAATATAGTTCGCCAGATATCATTACCCATGAATTGTTTGAGCATGGACTCGATTACAACACCATTCAACGTGCTTTTGTTCCATATTTGGGTGTGTTTCAGAATCTAACTATTGAGAGATTGTTTGTGTTGCAAGTTAGTTGTATCTTAATTCCATGTTTGTGTGTAAAATTGCATCGTGACAAAAAATACGTAGTAAGTTGGAAATTATTGCTTTGTTTGTGTCTAAAGATAGACCATTAAATGGCCAGAGTATTAGGTTTATCACAACGAAGAAATGATGGAAGGAAAATGGGTTCTCCATCTGTCACAATGAAAATTTAGAATGTCAAAAGTAAAGGCTTGTTCAATGAAAAACAGAATGAAAGAAGTAAAGACTTGTTAAATGAAAAGAAGAATGTCAGAAGTAAAAGCTTGTTCAGTGAAAATAAGTGTGTCAGATGTAAAGGAAATGAAAAGAAAAATGTCAGAAGTAAAGGCATGTTTAATGAAAAGAAGAATGTCAGAAGTAAAGGCTTTTTTAGTGAAAGGCAAGATGAAAAGGCAAAAGTGGTTTCTAGGGGGGAATCTGGATTGACGGGACGGGTTTTATCACCGAAAAATGGCTCACCACAAATGAAGACAATGGATGAAGATACAGTTAACACAAACACAACATACTACCAATATTCATGGAAGGATTACACTCAGTTTGGAAAGACAATCATAAAACTATGTACATGTGGTTCTGGAAATCCACGTAGATTCAGCAAAAGTAGTGCACGCACATCCATGCGAGCTAACACGGTGTAGGACACACACAGTGGGCAGAGTGTGCGACTGATAGTCGAAAGACCCACGTGGACGCAGAAATGACGCATTGATGAGTTTGGTTGGACCTCAACCACTTTTGGGATGAAGGGGATCTCCCCCATACCCAAAATCACCCCCAAATTTCACCTTGGGATCACTAAAAAGGATGGGAGGTACCTCCAAAAGCCTCCTATTCACATTTGGAACTAGTTAAGAAAAAGCTTGCCATCCTCCTATAAATAAAGGGCCATAGTATGCAAAAAATAAGAAGCATTTGAATATTGTTATGTTGCTCATTTTTATCTTTGGGAATCCATATTCCTCTTAGAAATCTTTGGGAACCCATAGCAAGTGTTGGGACTCTCTCCTCTTGAGTAGTCCATCACTCTTTTCTTCACCATTTTCATTTATTAGCCATTGATAGTAGAAACAATACTTTGTACTTGGGGACTCAAGAGCCTTCCCAAGGAGGAAGAGGGGACTTATAAGTTCCCATATTTCTCCAAGGACTATCCATTCGAAGATCAGTTTACTTGGTATACATCTCTTGTGTTTTCTTTGTGCATTCATTTTGAGTTATTACTTGCTTAGTTTAGACTCATTTCATTGTTATTTATTTCTTGTTTGTCTATGTTACTTAAGCCACTAACCAACTAACTCTTTGTTGTGATTTTTGGATAGCCTGGCTAGATAGTTAAGGGACCTCATTTTTCTCACCCTTGTGACAAAAGGAACCCAACGGATCGGTGACCATACTAGGGATTTGAATCAAAATTCTCCCCAATTAGGTTGTTAGAGTTTTCTTTCTTACTTGTTTGCATGTGCAGGGGTCAAAACTAGCCTAATCTCATCCTTTGAGAGCAGAATTTCACCCCACAGTAAGAGTTTTTTTCAAAATTTTCATCCAGCCAACTTCTTTGCGTGCACGCGGGTTCACGATGAACATACGTGCGGTCCACGCACTTCTGCACTCTGTCAGAACTCTTCAACCATGCAGTCTACGCACTATGCGCGACTGTTTCTGATTCTGTCGCGCACCTATCTTAATTTTGCAAAATTGTAAGGCCTGAGTTTCCCATTGCCACTCATTAGTTTAGATTTGATTTTAGCACTTTTTAAAAGCTGGAACAAGAAGTCTGAGATCTCATTCTTTCATACATAAACCCCACATCACACCTAGATAATTAGGGAGATTAAAAAGAACCACAATATCTTTGATTTCCTTGGTTTCCACATGGATGGCTTAAAAGGTTTCTTGTATTTGAATCTCAGAAAAAAGCTTTCATTTTACAAAATCATCACATTAAACCGGGACTAGAAGACCATCTAAACCAATCTTGGAGTATGCTCTTTCCTCTCACCTTAGTGTGATCTTGTAAATCAAAAAATAGGTTTCTTAGATAAGTCTCCATCTCCCTTGGTAAATCAAATCACTTTCAAAAAGAGGCCAATCCTCTCAACTTACTTGTTGAAAATTAATCTTAAAAGAGTTGTAAGGGCCCATATGCCCACATGCATGCAATTCTAGGATATTTTTCAAGTTGTTAGAGTAAGCCACCTAAAGAATTTAAATAAATTGTAAGGGCCCACACATGCCCACATGCTCAAAATCTAGGACTAGTTTCAAGTTTTCTAGATTACAAAACTTGTTAGGAAGATAAAAGGGTCCAAGTAAGGATTATCATATATGCCACGATAGCTTAGGATTTCCTTTGGTTTGCAAGGGTCAATGTGAACAAATTTAGTAATTTATCTAAACAAGATAAGTAAAGGAACACATGATGTCCACCATGCTAAAATATTGAATTTAATTTTTTTAAAACTTGTTTCACCATCACCACTCCTTGCACACACTCTCACTCATTCAAAAACCTTTTTCCTAGATACTTGAAACTCTTGTGGGCTTCATTTGTTTATAAAAGGGTCTTTGTGCACACCATCATAAATAACGAAGTTGGTCCATGACCCCAACTTCACAGCCTTATTTTTCATTCTAAAAACAACCATAATCAACCCACTTTCTAACCTCCACACGAGGAACACAAAAGAATTTGGTAATCTAAGTTACGATTTTTGGGATAGGGATCCAAATAACTCTCGATCATCATTTCTCATTTTAAACTTAGAAAGTTGTGAATTAGGGTGCCAAAATCCTCCCACTCAAGCATTCATATACCATAAGGCAGAGGGACACCCGTGAAGGGTCGAAGGTCGAGGTCCATTTTTTCTTTGCATGCCTCCTTGGGTCACCCAACCCTTGCAAAGCATCCAGCCTGTGACCAAATTCTAAGGCCGAAAATCTAAATGATGTGCTTGATGGAGGTAGTTGAGTATCCAAAACTTAGGATTTATCTACCCAAGGTGGCCGTTGTGGAATGCAATTGCAACTCAATCGTATGTTGAATGGTTGTTGGGAAATATCGCCAGTACTTCTGAGATATGACCCCTTCATCCTTCATTATAATTGATTGTTCATTCCTTCACTAGTTTCTCCTCAAGTGGGTTCTAGACCCACTGTCAAGAACGTTTTTGGAGGTCCATTATTATTCGAGAGGAAGGATGTTACGTCGGATAAGACACATGCACTTGTTATTTGATTTTCATTCTCCCGTGAGTTACAAAAAATCCCAAACCACTTTTCACATTGTATTGATGTATGATTTTCACCACTTGAAGTACATGCAATTTTATGAATACATTGTTTAAAGTAATTTGAAGGAAATTTGTTCTATCATTCCTCGTCACTATTTACACACACCCACTTCTAGGTTAGAAACATAAGGGAACCACAGTATCCCCGTCGTTCTAGACGCTTGAGAAATTTACCCCCAATTTTGGGCGATGTTCCTAATTTCGTTGAGACGTCAGTAGTACCATCACATACACCAGTTAGTGCTATGGTACTAGCCTCAGGATTAATAGGAGTCACTTTTCTTGGAACCAATATCCCAAGCAACTCACAAAAAAACCCTCCACCACAAGGAAGTAGAGCCCAAACTTTCTCACAAAATACAAGCTCCCAAGGAACCACTTCCTACCATAACATGGTAGGATCCACTCCTATCGTGCCCTTTTTAGCTTCACTCAATATCCATGATCTAACTAAACTGACAAATGATCCCATATTGCACGACCCCACTTGGCCGAATATGCCCACAAAACTACCTTCGGACATCCCTAAGTTTGAAGGAAAAGTCGGAGAGGACCTCGCCAACCATGTCATGTCCTTCCACTTGTGGTGTTATTCCAATAGCAAAATGGATTATTCCATTCATCTATAGTTATTTCAGAGAACCCTCACTGGTACAAAAACCAAATGGTACGTGGACGAGAAGTTATGAGCCCACTCAACATTTGAATCATTAGCCAATGCATTTCCGTCATTTTTTCAACTTCCCATCCATCATGATATTGGGTCTGAAATCTTGTCAGAATGAAAACAAAACACCGCTACTCACATTTCAGACCATATTCATGAATGGCATAGACGTCGCAACCTTTGTAAAGCGGACACCACCCCACAAAAAAGACTAAATCGGTTCCTTCGATCGCTCATGCCTGCCCTTGCTAAATATGTGGTTACAACCCTCCCCCAAACTGAAGATGAAGCCATCACTAAGGCACAACATTTTGACCTCGACTACTCCCAATCAGGGTACCTATACATTGTCCTTCCAGATTCTCCTCATACTTTTCCCTTTGGTCAAGACAAACCTAGAACATCTCATGTTGTTGATGGGTTGATCAGCTCCATGGATCATAATCAGCCACATGAACAGTCACTACCTGAATATGGGACCAACCCATACTTTCAACCATATGGGAGAACTTCATATTACCCTCCCCCACCAATTTTCATGGCACCTCCTCTTCCCCCTATGGGTACCCATCTACCCACATCACTTTCCAACCAATCCCTGTCCCACAACCAATTCCTCCACCAACAACGCCATATCCACCTAGTAATAATAGATCTACCTCCACTTCTTACAACCCGTATGGACCCCCACAAGGTGTACCCATATTATCATTTCCTGGTTCCACCCCAACCGATTGTTCCCCCACATGGACAACACCAAGAGGGGGTTAATTTCATCCAACCTTCCCCTCTTTAATAGTTCCAAGCTTTTAAACAATTGAATACGGCCAATCCACCCCACAAACACAACAATAACCAAAAGACAGTAAAGAATAGGAACCAGGGACAAGGAGGGAACCCCCCTCAAAAAAACCCCCAAATTGGTGGAAACCAGTGCCAACCCAACCAAAAGCCTCAAGGGGGAAATAATAATGTCCAACCATGACAAGGGAGAAATAACAACCTTTGAACCAATTACCCTTGCGCATTATGTGGATAATATGGCCATTACACTCACCATTGCCCCCAAATCGTTGACTACAAACGAATGAAGGACGTCATGAATCCTCAACGGGTTCCCAACCCTCAAGGACCGTTTAAGGTACCTCCCACTTATATACCACCTCCACCATCGGTGGTATTACAAAACCCTATCCCACATCAACGAGTCATTAATACTTAAGCAGAGGGGGTCTAGCGCCAACACCCACAGGGGCATCTCCCTCCTGAACATCCCCACCCAGGGAACACCACAGACCGCAATATCCTCCTCACCACTAAAGAGGAAATCCTCTTACAAACTTGCAGTCGCCAATACGGTACATTCTCTGATCCATTACCTACCACTTCGGATGATCCCCAACCACCAACTAGACAACCATTGATGATCCTTCGTCCTAACATTGAAGCCATCGCCCACATGCCTCGTGCACCCTTGCACAAGAATGTGCATAACTCTCATGCTCAAGTTGTCCATAGCTACAGTATTATTGACTATCTCACTCAATCACCCGATGCCATGTTAGTTATGGAAGTCCTTCAAACATGCCCTTCCCAATGAAAGGCATTACTTTCACAATTGGGAGAAGTATATCCTGCAGACACCCATCTAATCACATTTTATTTAGACAGAGTAGACCCTCGACTCCCATCATTAGTCGCATTCCATATTCTTGTCAAAATATGGAATATCATTGTCCATCGCTACATCATAGACGATGGAGCATCCACTTGCATAATGTCCAAATCAGTATGGCAATAACTCGGTTCACCTGATTTGATCCCCTCCACCATCACACTTCGAGCTTATGATGGTCGCCCATCCCAACTAGAAGGCCTGTATAAAAATGTTTTGTTTGAGCTAGGGGGAAAAACAATTCTCATCGACATAGAATTCATTGACACCCAGTTGAATTATAATATCCTCTTTGGATGAAGCTACATGTATGCCATGCAAGCTTTAGATTCCTCGGTATTTTGTACCATGCTCTTCCCTCACAATGGGAAAATTGTCACCATTGATCAATTGAACCACCATGAACCCAACCAATCAGGGCACATTGATAACATCCTACCACTTATCCACTCGAGCACCGACCTTTTCCCAATGATAGATGTCATACCATGGATGTTTCAGGATCCATATTTGATTGGTACATACCAAGGTTTCCCACACCCCAACCCCACCACCACCATTGTGTGCATTTTCATGGTTGATGGGGTCGATATACCTAGCCCCCTGTCCATCGAGAACTCATCAAAATCCACCTCCACTCCTTCCCATCCCACCCCGATATTTCCTATCAAACTCCCCATACAGAATCCTTAGGATGAAACATCAGAGAGTCCACCACCCATAGGTCAAATCCTCATTTGGCATACAGTCCCATGGGCTATCACCCAAATACCCTTCTTCTATCCTCCCTCAGGAGTAACAGCATATCAAGTTGTTGCTACCCTCACCTTACCAAATATGGTCATAGCCATACCTATAAGGTATCTAGAACCACCAGCTATGGTACCCAAGTTTTTCTCTTCCAACACAACTCGTGGTCCCATAACCACAATCAGTGGCTCATCCATCCACTTACCCAACTGATCACACAGTTGGAGACAATATTACCACTATAGGATACGCACCCTCCAGAACAGGGGGCACTTCCACAAACCAACAAGGCACACGAAAAAAGAAGGAACCTTCTCTCCCTTCCCCACCCCACATACCACCCCCATGCGCATTGTGCAACACCATTGGACACCCTACCAATCTCTGCCCCGCTTTACCCGAGTTGTGAAATCTCATTCCAAAACCCATAAGTACACTGCTACTACCTACACCAGTCGCCCCACTGACCTTTCGGGAACCTTCTTCCTCCAAAATTCCCAGTTTGAGAACTAAGCATGTTTGCATCATTTGTTCTCAATACAGCCATTATAGGCACCACTGCATGGCCCTCCCTCAGTTCCAGGACACTCTCGCAGCAGTGCGTCAAACCACATTACCCACATCATCCCAACCCATCTCATCAGTACCACTAGTTACCAACATTCTCTATGTCTCTACGTGAGTAAACGAGCACATGTGATTGCCTTGAGCATTGTGCTACTAGATGGATCACTACACATATCGATGCCCACTAATCATTGAGGGACGCACACACTAGAGGGATTCCATCACACCCATTCCACCAGTAGTACCAACCCCGATGAACCTGGCTATGAACGATCACCATCCAAGTAGTCATGGCATACATCCCCCACAGCTCAACCCCCGTCCATTGACCTCTCTTTCCATTCCACCATGATACGAGGACTTCCCCCCAAACCCCCCTAACTCTCATGTAACACTAGTTTACAAGATTCCCCCTCCTCCATACCACAGTACATCTAGAAAATGCATGGATATTTGGTTTATGACATCCACCAATTGTCTCCATTTTGCTCTCGTAGGGCCATCTACCTCAAGGATGAATGATGAGATCCAACCTTCACTGACTACCCCCATGAATCTCGACCCACCACTCTTGTCGGTTACAGACTCCTTGTGCTCCATTAATTTTCAGTCCGATGAAGACATTTTATAAGTCCTATGTGCACCCAATTACCCATGGGATGTTTTTCATCATCGATCCTTTTTTCTAGCGCACAATGCCTTTCAGCCACCAATAGCACCCCTTTATGTACCATCGAAGCTAAATATTTCATCCCTTTGGCCACATAAACTAGTTCAAGAACCCAATACTCGCCCCTCGTGCATTTGAAGAAGGTAACATGGCCAATATATCACCCACCATCAAGATCGACATTTTGGTCAAACCTAATGTCGTGGAAGAAATCACCCTTGGTGAAGCATGCTCCCCAAAGGAAATTGTAGCATACAAATCCCTCTTCCAGGAATATCAAGATGTGTTTTCTTGGTCATACACTGAAATAATAGGGTTAGAACTATCCATTGTTAAACATCGCATTGACACTTGGCCTGACGTTGCCCCTATTCGCCAAAATAAACTCCCCCTCCACCCTTACAAAGTCATGGCGATCAAAGATGAGATCACCAAATTAGATGCATCTAGCTTCATATACCCCATTGCAAATACATCCTCGGTCTCCAATCATGTCCCTGTCAATAAAAAAACAGGGCACCATTTGAGTTTGCACAGACTTCCATGACCTCAACCAAGATTGTCCCAAAGACAACTTCCATACCCCCTTCATCAATCAAGTCATCGATGCATGTGTCGGTCATGAAGTCCTCTCCCTCATGGATGTATTTTTTGACTATAACCAGATCCAAATCTGGCAGGCGGATCAATACAAAACCACCTGCACAACCCCCTGGGTACCTTTTCCTATCACGTCATGCTCTTCGGACTCAAAAATGTCGAGGCAACTTTCCAACGCGCAATGACATACGCCTTCCATGATCTTTCCCCCATCATTCTTTCCTACTTGGACGACCTTACAGCTCGGTCCAAGAAATGTTTCCAACACATAGAGGATCTACGGATCATCTTTGAATGCTATCAAATATACAACATTCATCTCAACCCGCTTAAATGTGTATTTTTCATCACTGTAGGCCACATGTTGGGGTTCATTGTGTCTCAGTAGGGAATCATTGTAGATCCCCTTAAAGTTCAGGCAATCAATGAAATTCCCCCTCCCAGAAACTTACGCCAGTTGCAGAGCCTCCAAGTCAAAGCCAATTTCTTGTGACAGTTTATCCCTTACTATGCCATTCGAGACCATGGATTCCTACGGTTACTATGTCGTGATATCTCATTTCACTGAGATCACCATGTCCAAGATGCCTTTGAATCACTCAAAGATGCTCTTAGCAAATCCCCCTTAATCATTCCCCCGGACTATGGCATAGATTACATACTCTACCTATATTCCTCAGAAGTTTTCGTCGTTGGAGTTCTCATCCAGTTTGGTGATGATCAATGCAAACATGTTATAAACTACATTAGCAAGAACCTCTCTAGGACACCTCTCAAATACAATCAAGAGGAGAAGCTAGCACTAGCAGTCGTCTTAGCAGTTCAAAATTTTCACCATTATATCTTGCTTCATACCATCAAAGTAGTCATAGATTCCAACCCCGTGCATTACCTCTTGAGTCGTCGCCAGATCAATGGAAAATTTGCTCGTTAGATACGACCTAGAGTTTACCACCCCAAAGAGAAAAAATTCTCTTGTCCTCGCCGAATTCCTCGTAGAATTTCCATCTGACTCTACAAACCCCCCCGGGGTCAATGAGAATTTCCCAGATGACCATTTATTTCTCATATTATCAACAGACCCATGGTACGCAGATATTTTGGTCTACCTCCACACTCAAAAATTTGACCCACACTTATCTTGGGAAGATCTTTGTCACATCTGACACCAAGCCTCACGGTACCTCCTCATAGGAGACGTTCTTTATTGTAGAGGCATCGACACACTCCTTCGACTATGCCTCACCTCGGAAGAAGCTGACACAGTTCTGAATGATTTCCATAGTGGGGCATACAGCGATCACTTATCTGGCGTGTCCACTACCCAAAAGATCATTCGGGCGAGCTATTTTTGGCCCACATTGTTTCATGACTGCATACATGTAGTTAAGCAATGCGAAAAATGTCAGGTATATGTACATAAGGCTTGGGCACCACCTACTTTGTTGCACCTTGTCATCACGACTGGCCCCTTCTGTAAATAGGGCATTGATTTCATGACATGCAATCCTCTGTCCAACAACAAACACAAGTACATTGTAGTCATCATTGACTACTTCACTAAATGGGTTGAAGCTATGTCCACATTCAAAAATATGACTGACACATGAGCAACGCATTTTTTCTTCAACCATGTCATCTCTCACTTTAGGGTCCCCCTACAACTAGTCTCTGACCACGGTAAGAACTTTGAAAATGAAGTCTTCGCGAAGCTATCAGCCAAATTAGGATTCACACATGATTTTGCCTCACCCTATTACCCACAATCCAATGGGAAAGTCGAGGTCGTCAACAAAGTTCTCAAAAATATGCTTCAACAAACATTTTACATACACAAGACCAATTGGAATCATATGATTTTCCTAGCTTTATGGACATATCGAATAGTTGTCAAAACGGCAATCGGTTTAACGCCCTTCCACTTAGTCCACAGCATCAAATCTGTACTCACCATTGAGTGAGAAATCCCAACGTTGTGCACTACGATCGAGCTCTTTCCCAACACCTCATTTCTTTAGCAATGATATTTTTCCCTTGAATCACTATATGAATATCAACGGGCATCCTTACAGAACAATGAAGCAACAAAAAAGCGAACCAAAGCCACCTTTGACCGCCAAGTTAACCTTTGGTTGTTTACTGAAGGTGACCTTGTGCTAGCCTACGATATTGCCCATGATACCCTCGTCCATAGAAAGTTTGAATCCCTATGGCGAGGACCCTATGTCATTTTTCATTACATCACTAAGCTACCCTCAAGGACCCGGTCAATGGGTTATACTTGAATAAATTCCACCCCCGAGTGTAACCATTTTAACTTAGGTTTTCATTGATTTCCTAGTTCTTTTTAGTCTTTTTTGATATAACTCTCTCATTATGTCTGCCTAATCCAGTGTCCTTGTGTCAACAAATGAATTATCCATTCATTTATCACATCATCTATGCGGACGGAGCCAGCCGCTAGACCAAGAATCTTGCCTCAGCGGCCTCGACCATTTACACCCCCGACCATGTGTTGCTCCACTCCAGTGGCATATGCCTCGACCCCGCCACCAATAACAAAGTTGAATATGTTATTGCCATTGGTCTCCTCTCTGAGGCCAGTCACCTTCATATTCATAGCCTTAGCATTCTCTTAGATTCACATCTCATCGTCCATCATCTCAACAATGTGTATCATGTCTGTGATCCATGCCTATATCATAAGTATTTGCAAGTCAAACTTCTTCTGCAAAATTTTGAGTCAATCGCATTTACTCATATTTCTAGAAACCACAACCAAATGGTAGATAACATAGTTAATCAAGTACTAGATTGGAATTTATCACATTAACATACATGTTGCATTCATCCATCGGTAAATAAAACAAGAACACATAGCATATCATACAAAAAACATTTCAAATACATACACACATGTCCCAAAAGGTCTACTCATATAT
>JASDQU010790120.1:60629-75265 GCA_032191745.1 Picea mariana | reverse complement strand
TGGTTTTTCTCCTTCAAGCGAATCATCTTGGAATTTTGACTATAACTTTTTTCAAAGAAGTTTCATACTATGAAATTTTTATGATACTAAGGACACATATCTAAGTACTTATGGTGAAAATTTCACATACTTGTTCATTATACTTTATGATATAAACTATGGAAGTTAGGGTTTGTGATTAGTCCTAAACAGTGGTGATTTTAAGAACCCCCCCTAAATTTATATGCATAAAAATTGGGCGAATCCCCATGATACATAGGAAAAATTGAAGGCTATTTTATCAATAATATAATATGTATATATAATTTTTTGGTGAATCTTTTATTCGATTATATAATCTTGTAAAATATTGGAGAATCTTTCACTGAATTATAAAATCTTGTAAAATCTTGGCAAATCTTCTAGTGAATTATAAAATCTTGTAAAATCTTGGTGAATCTTTCACTTAATTATTAAACCTTTAACGTCTTGGTGATTTTTTTGTAAAGAAGTGTTCTTCCTTGTCCCATATGATGGCCTAGTTAATATATCATAGAATTCATATGCCATATGATGGATGATATAATAGAAGGTGTTCTAGCATAACCCGGAAATTTACAGCTTGTGTGTAAAGATCCACGAGATCCACTTTTGCATCTACTTCTGCTGGTATGAGAGTCTAGAGATATGCCAAAGTGTAATAAACCACTTATGAAATATAAAAATTCAATTTCCAATGTGTATATAAATCAAAAGATAGTCATGCAACAACCAAATGTAAGCATCGTTTCTATTTTATACTTAAACTATCAGTAAATTCCATATAACATGGTTTTTTTTTCATTTCAGTGCATTAACGTAATTCATTTCTTCCTTTCTCCCTTCCCTCTTTCTTCCTGTCTTGGGAACTATCAATATTACTAATTTATACTCCTGAAAACTAGTTTCAGTATATTTAAGTGCATAAATTTCAAGATATTACAAATATCATAAACCAATGAATAAGGAATAGCTGTTTCAAAAGGGTGCCAAAGTTGGCCTTCATTATGTGTTCTAAATGGTTTCTAAGACACTTTGGATCAAAAACATTGAATTGAAAGCATTGGCATTTGCCAACTTCCAAATGTAGCATGCAATAAAGAAAGGAAATGTTTCTTTCGGCAAAGTGCAACCTCAGTGCTTTCATCCTCAATTTGATTAATCAAACACCACTTAATACACCATAAACAAGGGTAATAGTTGTAATCCAACATATATTTTTCATCCCATACACAAGAATAACAAGCCTAAGCCACCAAATCTTCAATAGGGAACCTTTCCTTAAAATGTATTGAATTCTCATTGACATTGGTCAAGCATCCATTTTGTAAGAATGTAGAGACATTATTTAGTATCTAGTGCCTCGTGCAGATACAAAGATAGGAAGGTACACTATCAAAGTTGCATGGTTGCATTAGTAGTTGCTTTTTGTCTCAGATCATCTGTGATTGTTTTCTCAAAATCATCCTGAGTATAGGGACATGTCACTGCCAACATTCTCATGAACTATGAAGAAAGTCCCATATCATCCCATTTATGCTTTATTAGCAATGTTGCCAAGTAAAATGGTGATCTAGGTGACAGTTGAGGACTTTTTATAATAGCCCCTGAATTTAGAAGTTTCAGGTCAAATCTAAAAATCACATGGTTTGATCCTTTCCCAGATGTTGTTTTTAGGGTCCATATAACTTTCCACATTATATAGCTCAACCATATCTTCCCAATAATCTATCTTGCATCCCAATCAAAGTTTGGAGTGAAAAGTTAACAATCCCAACAAATCAACTATTGCAACTAAAACTCGAGGCACTCAACACTTGGCCTTCCACCTGCTTTGTCCTTGGTCTTTCCATATTATTTTCCTTTCATTTTATGTTGTTTAAGTTAATGAATAAGGGCATCACCCTCTTGCATGAGGCTTTTGGATAATGGGAGTAGGATGCATCTCTTCTTAGATATTGCTACCACCATTGTACACAACCAGTAGAGAATAAAATTTATGTCCACTACAACATTATTGTGTTTTATTTCTGCAATTGTCTTTAGTCATTTCATTCACTATTATACACATTATGTTTCTGAAAAATAATGTCTCCACCATATTCCCTCCATAATCTAGATGACGATGTGATTATAAATTAGTGCCACTATGAAAGGTAGAAATTTAGAATATATTTTCTACAAAAGGATACAAATCAAAGATTCGCTTCTCACTTCAAACAAATGTATAAGAAGTAAAGGACATATATTTACCTCTTGATTTGGCAACACTCCTCAATTTCCTCCCAAAGATGGCACTTAGTTCTGACTCCATAAAAGTTTGTGTTCTAATTATTTCAGTTCAATTCTTAGGGACAACAATCTCCCAATCATCATTGCCACTAACTGTAACCAATGAAATTTTGTTGCCACCGGAGCCATTTAGGTCCCTACCTTCCAGTTTAAGTAGCTCATTGTGCAATTGATCCATAACAAAACTAAGAAATTCTTGAGCATCTTCTTGTGTGGGCCTTCCTAAAGGACTGAGAGGTTGGTCAGGACTAAAGGTTTTTAATACAACATCAAACATGGTTGGATAAAAATACCTTCCCACCTCAATCCCTCATGTTTTCTTTACATTCTTTTTCATATCTTTGTCAATATCTTAGCTTATAAATTCAATTTGGGTGATGTTGGGAACTTTGAAAACCAAGAAACTATTGTTGGGTTATCTGGTAATTCTATGGGCCATGAAATTTTTCTTTTGGGTAAGGAGGAAGGTGTAGATTTCCCAATTTTCTTTTAAACAGTCCAATCCAAGCCATATGCTAGTGTTGTATCAATTGGTTCATTAAAAATTTAATGCTACCTCCACACTAACAATCTTACTAGCGTGTCAGATTCAGAAAGGAAAATAACAGTATTTGATGAGCCAGGATGGCATATTGAATACAGTACAATGAGTGTTGCACATTTGGGTTACTATTTTTGATGTTCATGCTGGAGGGGTGGATCTTATACTTCCCATCATGAAAATGAGATAACTCAGATCTCTACTACTTGTAATGACAACATTGTACCTTACTGGATTCATAATGTCTTTGTAACAGTTGGTGCTGAGACTATGTCTGAATCTTTAGGAAACTATGTCACACTTCACTTTGAAGGACTGTGAAGATTGTCTGTGGTTTTCAAAAGCAAGCTGAGGAATTCCTATAAGACCCAAAGACACTACAAAATGTTGTAAACCTTGCAGAAAGGTCTCTGTAATAAGTTTCCATCTTATTTAAATGCAAAGGATTATGTAATGGAAACACCAACAATGATGTGCAGTATAAGCTAGGTATAGACAGAAATACCCCTCAGTTGGATGTAGGTAGATAAAGCTTCAAAAGATGTTGAGCATGCATTAGTAAACATTGTGGAATGATACTTTTATTTTGAAGCAAGATGCAATGAAGAGGCTATTTAATAAAGTCAATGATTTTTTGTTGGGAATTATGTTTATATGTTGTATAAGTTTGACTATAATAGTGACCAAACTAGGATCCATCCATTTTCTTTGCATTTGACAAGGAGTTTCAGGGCATCCCCGACATGCCAATTTTGGGCTTATCTAATAATGGCTTCCTTTCACAACACTATGCTTCTTTGGAGGATTTCATCAAACACTTGGATTGAAAAATCATATTCACAATGGAATCTGTTAGCACTCCTTAGTTTCCCAAGGATGAGAAAAGAAACCAAAGAGGTAACCACAGACCAATCTTTAGGATTGAGTAACTAGCCCTACCAACCCAAAGAGGTCTCTCTCATTTAGATCAGCCAACTAAATGATTGAATGAAGAAGATGTTAGGCTAGGTATTAAGCTCACTACGAGATAATTTGATTTGTTGGAGATGAGAAAAGAGATGGATTCATCTTTTCAAATAGGTCATTGTGTTTATGAAACCCTAATGAACCAGAAACATGGATGCAACTGTGGCAAAGGAAAGATAGAAGTAAACATTGGTATGTTGATGATTTGGTGGTAATATAGTGGTGATGGAAAGCAAAGGAAAGTGTAAATTGAGCATAAATTGCATATGAGTTCAATTTACAAGTTGAAGTTGTAAACAAAAATGGTCAACTTAAAACAATACAGAGCATAATATTGATTTATGTAAATCACTTCTTAAGTTGAGCATGAAGACAATTACAGTATGGAAATCATAAAATCTATCATATATAGTAGAGAAACATTACACAATTGAAGAAAACGACTCATACGAATGATCAAATCACAAGAATCTCTTCACAAGTCTGCAAATTGTCTCTATGTTCTATTTAGGAAAACTACAGGCATATGTTGCTCCTTGGATCTCAAAATATCAGACATCCCACCTCTAATACATTGCATTACATTCATATATAATGAAAACAAGTCGAATTCCTCCTAAGGAGGTCGAATTCTACTCCAAAAATTCAAATACATGCATATATCCTTAATAAAAAGTGCTTTGGATACCTATTTGGGTGAAAGCACGGCCCTTCTTCACAATAAAATATGATAAAGCTTCATTAGAAGACTTCTCAAAACTGGGCTCTCCTCAAACATGATGAAAATTGCATAAAGAAAGTGTTAACTATGTCTTGGTTGTTGCATGTCAATCTCCTAACTCTAGCACTCCTCAAGTAAAGCTCTTCTAGTATGTTCATTCCTTAAAATAGGTAATCTACTCTGCAGGTAGTGGAGTGCTTCTCTTTACTAGCATACATAACCTCGATCATGTCATAAAACCCTTTTAATTTGCCTTATAATATGGAGGGTTCCTTCAAGGTGGTCCTTTGACATTGTGAAAGGGTTTCTAGTTGACCCATGTCAATATCCTGAAGGGCATTCTCAATCTAGGCCTTGACTATGCCTCTCTAAGCACGCAGGAAATGAAATAGCCCTATGCACTTCCTCGCCACAAAATCACTTTCTCAATTGTTTTTCAATATCTGAAAGAAGGGAAACATATTTGAAAAGTACTGACTTAATGCGCCCCATTTGTGTGAGTGAATAAAGTGTAGTGTCTTCAATAAACTTGCCCTTACTGCTAGCTTAACTCCCTCAACAAAGGGCACACTAAATGTTGGTTGTTATGAGAGCGAAAATAGACTGAAGTACATAGAGGTGCCTTTTAAGCTAGAATCAGAATTTTCTCTTCCATAAATGTGTCTTTATTCTGAGTTTTTGGCACACTCAAACACTGCCCAAAAGATGCTTCAATAAATATGCCCATCTGTATGCAATACCATCACACGGTCCAGAAGAATAGCAGTTGATCTGGGCTCAAAGAAAGCATTCAGACTGGTCACAAACTAAATATCAACCTCCAGAACAGTTTGGATAAAATTTAAAGCCGTAGGCTACACGTTTTACGAAATGACGATTTTTCCCGGTCAAATTTGTCTGAAATCCGGCGAGAAATTATTAGATTCATAGATTTGAGTAATTATTTTTGTATAATTCAAGTGCCCAAGGGATTTTTCAGCACGCTAAATCCATTTCTGCATCCAAAAATGGATTTTGAACAAAAAAAAATAAAGATTCGTGTAAATTTATATCGTCGGATTCCAGCGAAAAAAACCATTTCGTAGAATAGCTAGACAATGCCAAAGTTTAAAGGCTGAGGTTGAGCTAAAGACAGCTGGGAAGAGGCACCTTATACTACTCAAAATAGGGAAAGATAAGAGCAATAAAGCAGGGATAAACCACTCCAAATCCAGTACTCAAATTCTGCCTCTTCTGTTGACAATGTATCGTGCAAAGTTGCAAACCAAACCCAGGTTATAACATCATTCACCCCACATCTTCGATGCAACAACATTTCACTGCCTGCCCTCTTCAAATCTACCTTTTGAGTAGCTGATCAGAGAACAGGCTTACTTCTGAAACACTGGTCTGAAAGTTCCAAAGGATCCTGCCATAAAATAGCACAAAATCTATCCCTGAAACCTATAATATGTCTGAGATAGTTGTGTAAGTTAGGCTCCTTAGCACTATGAAATCATCATATCTTCCTCCAATAGTAGTGTGGTGGGACTAAGATGAGCATGTAAGAAGGCTTCAAATCTGGAACTAATTCCACTATAATAGCACATGGAAAGTCCAAAAAAAGGCACTTCTAAGCATAAATAACTCCTCTACTGAGTGTGATTGTACCCTCACTACTGTCAGGAATGCATTAGAATAGACCTGAAGATGGAAACCCATGAATGTTCCTTTCTGCTAGTAATAACTCCTTGGAATTAATGCCCAGATGTTAACAAGTTGTCCTAGGCCACAAGCAGCAACCTTCTTACTGTTGTTTTCAATCATGGACAGGTCTGCCAATGATATCTTCAGCATAGTGTTGAAATGATAAAAAAGGGACCCCATAAATACTCCAGAATAACCATGTTTCCTGAAAAATCTAAAGGCATCAGTTGCAAATACTATTTTCAACCCATCAAGATGTCCTCACCAATAGATATTCTTCAAAACGAAAATGCCAAAGACAACAGTCCTGTTTCCACCAAAGTGCATCTTTAGATCTCTAGAAGTGAAATAGAAAGGCTCTCTCTCCCATCATAAATAAGATGCCAATCTCTCTAGCTCACAACTCTTGGTACAGTGCTTCTGAAAATCCCTAAAATGTTCATGCATTTTGGGACATGCTCTATATGAGCTCCCTCAAAATTGAGTACCATAGTAGAGTAAAAGTTAATAAAATTTGTCGAGACCATTGAATCATTGCGTGTACTTCCTCCAAAGGAAGTTAAGTGCATTGATCATGTCATGATTGTAAATTTATGAAAGTGAGTCAAACCAAACATTTGTCTAGAGTTGAGTGATTGTGTGTGAAAGGAGAACATTGATTGTCTGTTTCCTTTATATAGGTATTGCAGAAAGATAGCTACTAAGAGAACAATGAGAAGAAATGATAAAGACTTGAGCACTGTTCGGAACAACAAGACTAGTGAAAAACTAGAATTCTCTGTGTAAATCCCAAAAGGATATTGAGAAAGCTTTGCTAAGGGCATTGAAAAAGTTAAAGAAGATGGAAACTAAGATTGAGGCCAAAGAAAAGAAAAAGAAGGCCATAAAAGAAATTGAAGTAACCCCAATGATGGAGGTGCCTACACGGATTGATAATCCTTGGAATTGTGATCATTGATTCACATGTAGGAATGGAAAGAAATAGTGATAATGTCCAGTCAGAAATCCAAGCCCAATTAGTCAATTCTAATTTGTATAATCTGAACATGTCCAAGAAAATAAACTTGATGTGATGGGAAAGGAAGACCAGCAAGTTGTTAATGTTGAAGAGATGGATGGTGATTATAGTAGATTTGCACCCAGCAAATTGTGCAACACATGAATGAGAGTCAGTGGAAGTAAACTTCCCTTCAGAGTTGGACATTTAAGAAAAGATACGCTACCCAAAAGGGGGTAATACACTTGAGGAAGGGTGCAAAGTGGTAGCTAAGAAGCATGCATGAAGAATTTGAGGATGCAGCATGTTGCAACCCTGATAAAGATGCAAATGAAGAGAACATGAAAAAAATACCAAAATTTTCAAGCAGAAAACAATTTGGATTGGTAAAATTCTGATAGGCCTGATGTCTATGCAGCTAAGAGAAGATATTGCAGTTAAATTTAAGTGTATAGAGGGACTGTTGCATCTGAAATATGGACACTTTGAAGTGGAACTACCAAAGAGAACAATTGATCGAAAAGAACACCAGTACATGGAAGAATCAAGGAAAGTGGATTCACTCAAAGATGGATTTGACCATGTTGCAATGGAAGTGAGATAGTTAATTGTACACAACTTTTACACCTAGAATTAGAGTTGCCAAGGAAAGATGATAGTGAAGAAATAGCAGTAGACAAAGAAGATGCAATTGCAACAATAGAGGTAGATGATGAGAATTGTTATATTGAAGTGATGATGCAAAGAAAGTCAC
Source organism: Picea mariana (assembly GCA_032191745.1). Classification (NCBI taxonomy): domain Eukaryota; kingdom Viridiplantae; phylum Streptophyta; class Pinopsida; order Pinales; family Pinaceae; genus Picea; species Picea mariana. The sequence continues at coordinate 67,290 of JASDQU010790120.1, read as the reverse complement.
AACAAGATAAGATGTCTATGGGAACTATGTGAATTGATGATATTGCTGATATATTTGCAATTGTTGACTTGCATGCAAATGATGCAGGTAAAAAGTTATATGATGTTTGGACCAAAAAAATAATGAGCTTGTCATACAAATGAAACTGTTGCACCAAGAAATGGTGCAAGAAGACATGGGAAGAGATGAGGCTGGAGATGATTGAGGACAAATCTGAGGATGAGAGGTTATATGGTGATGAGTCTTTTGACAAATGGGATGAGGAAGATATCCTAGAACAGATTTGCATCATAGGAAATTGTGGAAATTCACAAGTGGAGACAGTCAGATGGGACTGGCCTCAAAAGAGAAGGTGCAGAACATAAAAATTGGGATGTCAATAACCCCTTGAGAAGAAAATTTGCATATGTTAAAGACAATTTGAAGCAAATTGTAGGAGAGTATGCCAAAAAAGGAGTGAAGATGGTAGTTGGGGAGAACTTCACAAAAGAGTCATGGGGGTAAGATCTTCCCCTAATCTAGTTATCAGATTTTATGCAACAAGGAGAAATAGGATAAGCAAGAAGAATCCAGTATGGATAAGGCAAAACAATACATTGCCCTAGAGTTTGGAGAAAAAATAGAAATAAATGGCAGAGTGCAATCCCCGTATGTTTTGTGCATTATCCTAAAAGCGCAATGACTAAGCTTAAATCATAAACAGGAACCTAAGTCACCTGACATGGGGGGACACAGAAATACGAGTATCTGACATGGATACGGTGACCCCCGGAAACAGGACATGTATATATACATGGAAACATGAACAAAACAGAGTCAAATAGTTAAAATGTTAGAATAAGGTATACTGCCCAATAAGGTTCCTATCATTGCTAAAACCTAGGAGGAGTTAGAACTGATTTTCCTCATTTTCCTAAACTAATTGAGCTTATCCTTTAAAGAATCCAATACATGAATCTGACCTTATAAACTTGTAATTACATTTACCAAGACTTAATAAACTTGTTTTTTACCATTTACATTCACCAAATTACCATTTGACTATTTACATGGAGTAAAATATTTGCTACACGGAAGCACAATGAATCTACCAGAAGCGCAACAAAAAATAGGAGTCAAAGACAAGATGATATCTCTTTAACCCTATTACCTATGTATAAAATTAAAGAGGTTTTTGTATATGAATATGTTTTGGAAATAAACCTCTTTCGGTTTCCCAAAATTCTACTCTCGTTCTTCATAATATTCTCTGTAAAAAGATGACTAAAACAGGCCTTTGGGCATTCATAAAAATAGGATCTAAATACGTGCATGGATATCTCACCCCATAATACATGTGTAACAAGTGAGATAGATTATTTTACTTTGTCATATTATGAACAAAAACCTCCTCCAGTTTCCCAAGATTCATCTCTGATGGGCCACAATATGCTCTGTAAACAGGGGACTAAAAAACGAAAAACTCTGATATTTTTGCACAATCAAAGTGCAGTCAAGTGCCAAATTTGGTTTTTGGAGAGGCCTGTTGATCCTTGTTGTAGATGAATATATGCCTTGGAGTATGGAACATGCTGATGTATCTCTGATACACTTTATCAAATTAATACTCTCTGTCAAACTGATACTCTTTGCCTTGTGACTAAGCAAATTTTGCTAGAATAGACCAAAATTTGACTTTTGACTTTTGACTAACTTGGAAGATTAAAAAATCCTGATTACTTTGGAACATAGGACCCTAACAGAATCTACCACAAACAATTTTGGTAATTATAAGGGCATGAAACATAAAACAGTAGATGGTTGTAGGTGACTCTGTCCTAAACCTATGTTGTATGCTCGCTTAAACAAGTTGTGGGACACTTTCATAAATTCTTCATCATGTATTAAGATCAAATTGGGCAAACCAAGAGTATAATTAAAAACAAAAAATTAAAACAACTCTATGAACTAAAATAACAAGGTGTATTACAACAAAAATCCTACTAGGTTATGCCAATGGGAAAACAAAATGTTGACTAATTAACCTGCAGGTTTGTAATGCTAATTTTAATTCTACCAAGATGTGGTTAGTCAATTTTTTTTTTTATATTGCAACATTTTTATCAACAAATTTGGAAATAAACTGCTTCAAATGAAAAATCAACATCATTGCAATAGCTGAAAAGATGAGCAATACACTTCAATTCACCCATTCAACTTATTTTCCTACTGTCATTCCTATGGAGAATGAGGAAAATCCACTACAAACATTCTATATCATACACAAGCCAAAGACATGAATATTCAATCTTACATTGTGTTCTATGAGAAACCTTTTGAACTCAAATCATTTTTTATCACCATGTATTCTCTTTAGTTCCTATAGCTCCATGTTTAGACAACTCTGGCAGTACTATCTAGACTCAAGAAAAAATACATAAATCATACACTCTAGCCAAATCAGGGCCATTTTAACTCCAAAATTTGAAGCATACAAAGAATATATTGCCACATTTATGTTGCAGAGTTTAGCATACCAAAATTTTCAAAAATTCATGAAAGGAATGTGGGGAATGTCCATCGACCATTTGAGTCTCTCAATAAGATAAGCTACCCTTATAGTGAAATCCAACAACAAAATATCATCAAATAACAAAAAAAAGGAAAGAGTCCAAATTGTCCACATTAGCTCCCCAAGTTGCCCTTAATGAATACTTTTCAAGGATTAAGGAACTATGGCATCAAACATTGTCAAAATATGCAAATAAATACAATTCAAGCATGAAAACATAAACAGTTCGTGCACACATTCTGTTAGTACCTAAATTTGCAGTGTCGCACTTTTGACCTTTGGCAAAGATATCAGATTTGGTAGCGCATGTGACATTTTTGAAGACAAGGGTGCTATCGAAATAATTTCCTTTATGTAGTGCACATTTATGTAGTGCACACCATGAATTCATATTCAACCTGAAAAAGTTGTTAGAAGCCTGGATTTTTTTTATAAAAAATAGTGGGCCTTTAAGGCCAATCTCCAATTCGACTGCAAGGTACCATCCTATGTCAAGACAGAAAAACGAGGCCAAATATCAAACCCAGGCATTGATGACACTTATACCGATCTCACCCTCGCTTTTGTTTTCTTTAGAGTCAAATAAAAAATTATTAGTTTAAAATTATTTGTTAAAGTTTGGTTAAAATTGTTTTGACTTTCTTACACCAATTTTTCAAATCACAACCGAGAGATGAACTCACGACCACATCATCTTAGTCTAAAGTGTTAAGTTGATTTCAACTCAAGTGTCAAGTAAGCTGAGAGAAATCACCCACAATAGAGCCTAGGAGTCCATCGATTGTGCACAATGCATCAAACAAGAATGGAAATGTTGGTGTATATAAACACATGAAATGTGTTTGTCCTCATGTATGTGGGATAATATATCCTATTGCATTAAAATGTGAACCCGCCATCCAATCACAAGGGAAGAAATAATGTGCTAGAAAGTGTCTAAAGGATGCGCCAACAGCTGTCGATTGCATCCACAGGTGTGTGAGGAGGTAAGATCACCCAAGTGGTGAGGATACACAAAAAAACACCAAATTTAAACACCAACAGTCACCTCCATTTCCCCTTTGAATGTAGATGGAAGTGTGACCAATGATGAGTCACGCAAAGGTGAAATATTTTGTAGAGTCTCACGATGGGAAAATTATTTATTAAAAAGTTTCGATAGGGGGGCTTTGCTTGTGTAATTTTGGACATCCGTTGAGAGAAAAATAGTTTTTTTCAAGACATCATCAAAGTTTACAGTCCATAATAGAGCTCCTGACATATTCATTAATACGTTTTCAGATACAGTCACAAAGTCCTGAGTTTCGGAATCAAATTTGCAGAGTGTTGTATTTATCTTCATCAAATACAAAGGGTATAAACAATGCCAATTCATAGTGAATCTAAATACAGGTATAGCAGGGCATCCAGAGCTATATTCACTTCTAGCCATCTTGACATGGAAATTGGCATGCATGGGGTCGATTTTAATGTTTTCTTCTCTTATTGTCTGAGATGGAAAGAGACTTTGATAATTATCAAAATGGGTTGTCATTGTGTGTCGATGGTGGGATTGAGGTTATAGTGGTTTGTAATGGACACATAAGTTGTATCACAGGATAAACTCCAGTCACTTGAACTTCAATTTGGAGTTATCCTTGGTTTCGATGGTATACATCAGTTGGTCATATGTATTTATTGAATCTTGTTTCACTAGTGGAAAATCATTTAGTATGTACAAAGAATAGGGAATTTTGTTAAAGGATTCATAGACGTGGATGTTAAAACTATTGAAGAGTTTGGGGGAAGCGATTGGATGCAGGATTCAAACATTTATGTCATACCTGAGGATTTTTGGAAGTCACCACATTCAAAAGGATCAGATAAGAAGAAGTTCTTCTTGAAGGTTGTTGCACAGTTGAAAGTGGAAGAAGTTTTTTGTTGAGGGTTTCTATGATCCAAGAGTGGGCATAATATCAGGAGCCATGGAGGCAATTGGTTTTTGACTTGATTTATATTCAAGAATAAGAAAGAAACCATGGTTTTTTCAATATAATTACAAATTATCTTTACAAGTCCGATCTCAAAAAAGAAGACGGATTTGTGTGGTAAGTTATTATGGAGAAAAATATGTATCCACATGCAATGACTCTAAAAGCACCCAACTATTGGTCAATAAATTTGCATGTTATGTCAATGGGGACAGTCTTAATTACCTTGACAAGAAACACTTAGAGGATGCTTATGGATCATTTCAAATATTCTCCAAATTATCAGTTTGGTCAATAAAATCAAGTAGTTAAACATTTAAATATTCTAAGATGTTTTTAGAAAATAAAAACATAAGCTCCAGATCCAAATACAACAATATGTAGACTCATATCCATATTTCTAGGCTCGATAAGCATAGAAGGGGAAGCTACAGGAATTCAAGGAAACCAATCACCCAAATTTTACAGGCATGAAATCAACAATCAAGAATTAGTTCCAGATTTGGTGGAGGATAGTTAGTAGTTGAAAGATGAATTTCTTGCATTTCTAGGCAGTTCAACATCATTTCAGGAGATCAAGCTCAACATTTTCAAGTTGTAATAAAGTAAAAATTTGAGGTAGAGGATAAAATTTCCACATTTAAAGAAGGATTTTCATTCATAACATTCCATATCTTTTGCAACCAAATAAAATATTCTTGTGATTGTAATAAATGATTTACAATTGATTGCAAGTAGGATCTCTTATAAGAATTATGATTTTTATTTTATCGAGGGGGTTGAATATTCCTTGAGGAAGAGGAGGTGAGAATAGGATTTTGGCAAGACTGTGTGTTCTCAATTGTAAGCCTACATCTTTTGATCTAAATCATCTCAATAACTGATATGCCCTAGCTTTTCCATACTACAGTCTAGTGCAAAACTTAGGGATAACTCATCATAGGCCACAGTGATAACATGGGTGCCTTATCAACAGGGATTTATGTTTAAGCCTAGGTCAGAATCAAAATCATTAAAGAAAATCAAAAGAACACTGATCAAGATTAAAGGAAAATATCTTTGGGATGCCTGTTGGAAAAAAATCTACTGAATCAAGGCCTTTTGTTTAAGGTACTAAAAATATATATAATAAAAATCATTGCAAGATGAGAAAACTTGTGTTAAGCAAAAACAAAATTATTAATTGATTAAAAAGGAAACACTTAGGGAACAAATTTTGACATAATTCAACTATGAGTCTAGGAGATTACACAATATTAAAGATAACAGATCTACACATTTCAACCCTTTCAACCCAGCATTGAGAATCCACCCAATCAATAAGAAAGAACCAATTCCAAGACTTACAACCCATAATGGTCAAAAGTATGGTTGATCATTCTCGTTGTTGGCTGTAAGTATTAAGCCACCAATGAGAAATTTTACAACAACCTTTGCATATTGGGTAAAGCATATCTTTGATTTTAAATCCAAGAGTGCATCCAGTTAAATATTAAAGGCACTGATGAAATAGTAGAAAAGTAATTCAAGTAATAGAAGAGAACCCATGGATAGTGCACCACCATTTTTTCCACCACCACCATTTTTGCTACTCCCCTAGAAGATAAGACTAAGGAAATAAATATTTTAGAATGGACCATGGTTTTTGGGAAGAGATACCATCTTCCTAAAAATTTGGTTTCCCAAGTTCAACTCATCTCCCATGAATATTAGTGTGTCACCACCATTCCTTTATGGTTGAGACTCCCTAATTTCCCCAAGAAATGGATCCAAACCAAGTTCAAGAATGTCAAATCTCAATTGAAGGAGGTGGTACATGACATAATATTTCTCTATGACTAGGCCAAGGAATTTGATCCACATGAAGAATGGGTGATAGACCTGATAAAATCAGTATGGCTCAACAATGAGGATCAAAACAATGATTTATTTCACAGACATGCCATAGAGAGACAAGCCCACAATACAATCTAGCATATCACCAATGAGAGGGCCCAACAACAATAAATATTGAAAATACAGATTATTAAATTATAGAGAAAAATATTTGGAGAATATTGTTATCTGTTCAGTAAAAAACAACCTCCCAAGGGCCCAACAACAATAAATATTGAAAATACAGATTATACTAATTTATAGA
>JASDQU010790120.1:27722-41333 GCA_032191745.1 Picea mariana | reverse complement strand
TCATGACCACCGGCTTTTTTGCTACTCCTCTCAATGGTAGGAATAGATCCTTATGATATAAATAGTCTTCCATCTGCATCTTCCATAACTGGTAGTTTTGGCCGTTAAATTTCTCGACCCTAAACTTTCCATCTTCCGACATTGTTCCCACTCGAACCAGGAACCCTCTTTTCCTGCGAGTTACCTTATGCTTTGATACCAGTTGTTAGAAAAACAGGACCGCGAAACAATAAAATAAAACAAATGCAGAAACAAAACACAGAAGACACACAATACAAGAGAGAGACAGATTTACGTGGTTCACCCAGTGTGGGCTACGTCCACCAGAGAAATTGCTAGGTCCTTCCTTTATTATTATCCAGCAAATGAAGGGATGCAACCTACAGCAAAACCCGCTATAACTTCTTCTTATTTCTCTCACGGTCTCCTCTCTCAGAATACAATTTTCACGATCAATCATAGCCGCAATACATTTCCCTCATAAAAGAGAGTTGCCTTCTAGGGAAAAAAATCCTAACATAATCTCTACCATTAGAACTGCGACCTTATAATGAATGGTCCAGATTTACAATGAAATTACAATATACTTTTATAAGGCAATTTTTTCTTTGGGGACCCGCTTGCCCCCGGACCCCGCAGAGGGGGTACCCCACCTCTGCACTCCCCCATGTGGAAGAGTGTACATACTTCTGGGGTGTAAATACTTCATGGGGTATAAACACGGCTGAAAGTAAAAGGCCTATAAATCAAGAAGATAATCAGGCTCCACAACCAACAGGTTGTAGTATAGTGGTGTTGGAAAGCAAAGGAAAGTGTAAATTGAGCATAAATTGCATATGAGTTCAATTTACAAGTTGAAGTTGTAAACAAAAATGGTCAACTTAAAACAATACAGAGCATAATATTGATTTATGTAAATCACTTCTTAAGTTGAGCATGAAGACAATTACAGTATGGAAATCATAAAATCTATCATATATAGTAGAGAAACATTACACAATTGAAGAAAACGACTCATACGAATGATCAAATCAGAAGAATCTCTTCACAAGTCTGCAAATTGTCTCTATGTTCAATTTAGGAAAACTACAAGCATATGTTGCTCCTTGGATCTCAAAATATCAGACATCCCACCTATAATACATTGCATTACATTCATATATAATGAAAACAAGTCGAATTCCTCCTAAGGAGGTCGAATTCTACTCCAAAAATTCAAATACATGCATATATCCTTAATAAAAAGTTCTTTGGATACCTATTTGGGTGAAAGCACAGCCCTTCTTCACAATAAAATATGATAAAGCTTCATTAGAAGACTCCTCAAAACTGGGCTCTCCTCAAACATGATGAAAATTGCATAAAGAAAGTGTTAACTATGTCTTGGTTGTTGCATGTCAATCTCCTAACTCTAGCACTCCTCAAGTAAATCTCTTCTAGTACGTTCATTCCTTAAAATAGGTAATCTACTCTGCAGGTAGTGGAGCACTTCTCTTTACTAGCATATATAACCTCGATCATGTCATAAAACCCTTTTAATTTGCCTTATAAGGTGGAGGGTTCCTTCAAGGTGGGCCTTTGACCTTGTGAAAGGGTTTCTAGTTGACCCATGTCAATATCCTAAAGGGCATTCTCAATCTAGGCCTTGACTATGCCTCTCTAAGCACGCAGGAAATGAAATAGCCCTATGCACTTCCTCACCACAAAATCACTTTCTCAATTGTTTTTCAATATCTGAAAGAAGGGAAACATATTTGAAAAGTACTGACTTAATGCACCCCATTTGTGTGAGTGAATAAAGTGTAGTGCCTTCAATAAACTTGCCCTTACTACTAGCTTAACTCCCTCAACAAAGGGCACACTAACTGTTGGTTGTTATGAGAGTGAAAATAGACTGAAGTACATAGAGGTGCCTTTTAAGCTAGAATCAGAATTTTCTCTTCCATAAATGTGTCTTTATTCTGAGTTTTTGGCACACTCAAACACTGCCCAAAAGATGCTTCAATAAATCTGCCCATCTGTATGCAATACCATCACACGGTCCAGAAGAATAGCAGTTGATCTGGGCTCAAAGAAAGCGTTCAGACTGGTCACAAACTAAATATCAACCTCCAGAACAGTTTGGATAAAATTTAAAGTCGTAGGCTACACGTTTTACGAAATGACGATTTTTCTCAGTCAGATTTGTCTGAAATCCGGCGAGAAATTATTAGATTCATAGATTTGAGTAATTATTTTTGTATAATTCAAGTGCCTCGGGGATTTTTCAGCACGATGAATCCATTTCTACATCCAGAAATGGATTTTGAACAACAAAAAATAAAGATTCGTGTAAATTTATATCGTCGGATTCCAGCGAAAAAAACCATTTCATAGAATAGCTAGACAATGCCAAAGTTTAAAGGCCGAGGTTGAGCTAAAGACAGCTGGGAAGAGGCACCTTATACTGCTCAAAATAGGGAAAGATAAGAGCAATAAAGCAGGGATAAACCACTCCAAGTCCTGTACTCAAATTCTTCCTCTTATGTTGATGATGTATCGTGCAAAGTTGCAAACCAAACCCAAGTTATAACATCATTCACCCCACATCTTCGATGCAACAACATTTCCCTGCCTGCCCTCTTCAAATCTACCTTTTGAGTAGCTGATCAGAGAACAGGCTTACTTATGAAACACTGGTCTGAAAGTTCCAAAGGATCCTGCCATAAAATAGCACAAAATCTGTCCCTGAAACCTATAATATGTCTGAGATAGTTGTGTAAGTTAGGCTCCTTAGCACTATGAAATCATCATATCTTCCTCCAATAGTAGCGTGGTGGGACTAAGATGAGCATGTAAGAAGGCTTCAAATCTGGAACTAATTCCACTATAATAGCACATGGAAAGTCCAAAAAAAAGGCACTTCTAAGCATAAATAACTCCTCTACTGAGTGTGATTGTACCCTCACTACTGTCAGGAATGCATTAGAACAGACCTGAAGATGGAAACCCATGAATGTGCCTTTCTTCTAGTAATAACTCCTTGGAATTAATGCCCAGATGTTAACAAGTTGTCCTAGGCCACAAGCAGCAACCTTCTTACTGTTGTTTTCAATCATGGACAGGTTTGCCAATGATATCTTTAGCATAGTGTTGAAATGATAAAAAAGGGACCCCATAAATACTCCAGAATAACCATGTTTCCTGAAAATCTAAAGGCATCAGTTGCAAATACTATTTTCAACCCATCAAGATGTCCTCACCAATAGATATTCTTCAAAACGAAAATGCCAAAGACAACAGTCCTGTTTCCACCAAAGTGCATCTTCATATCTCTAGAAGTGAGCTCTCTCTCCCATCATAAATAAGATGCCAATCTCTCTAGCTCACAACTCTTGGTACAGTGCTTCTGAAAATCCCTAAAATTTTCATGCATTTTGGGACATGCTCTATATGAGCTCCCTCAAAATTGAGTACCATAGTAGAGTAAAAGTCAATAAAATTTGTCGAGACCATTGAATCATTACGCGTACTTCCTCCAAAGGAAGTTGAGTGCATTGATCATGTCATGATTGTAAATTTATGAAAGTGAGTCAAACCAAATATTTTTCTAGAGTTGAGTGATTGTGTGTGAAAGGAGAAAATTGGTTGTTTGTTTCCTTTATATAGGTGTTGCAGAAAGATAGCTACTAAGAGAACAATGAGAAGAAATGATAAAGACCTGAGCACTGTTCGGAACAACAAGACTAGTGAAAAACTAGAATTCTCTGTGTGAATCCCAAAAGGATATTGAGAAATCTTTGCTAAGGGCATTGCAAAAGTTAAAGAATATGGAAACTAAGATTGAGGCCAAAGAAAAGAAAAAGAAGGCCAGAAAAGAAATTGAAGTAACCCCAATGATGGAGGTGCCTACACGAATTGATAATCCTTGGAATTGTGATCATTGATTCACATGTAGGAATGGAAAGAAATAGTGATAATGTCCAGTCAGAAATCCAAGCCCAATTAGTCAATTCTAATTTGTATAATCTGAACATGTCCAAGAAAATAAATTTGATGTGATGGGAAAGGAAGACCAACAAGTTGTTAATGTTGAAGAGATGGATGGTGATTATAGTAGATTTGCACCTAGCAAATTGTGCAACACATGAATGAGAGTCGGTGGAAGTAAACTGCCCTTCAGAGTTGGACATTTAAGAAAAGCTACGCTACCCAAAAGGGGGTAATACACTTGAGGAAGGGTGCAAAGTGGTAGATAAGAAGCATGCAGGTGAATGCATGCATGAAGAATTTGAGGATGCAACATGTTGCAACCCTGATAAAGATGCAAATGAAGAGAACATGAAAAAAATACCAAAAAATTCAAGCAGAAAACAATGTGGAATTTAAGTGTATAGAGGGACTGTTGCATCTGAAATATGGACACTTTGAAGTGGAACTACCAAAGAGAACAATTGATGGAAAAGAACACCAGTACATGGAAGAATCAAGGAAAGTGGATTTGCTCAAAGATGGATTTGACCATGTTGCAATGGAAGTGAGGTAGTTAATTGTACACAACTTTTACACCTAGAATTAGAGTTGCCAAGGAAAGATGATAGTAAAGAAATAGCAGTAGACAAAGAAGATGCAATTGCAGCAATAGAGGTAGATGATGAGAATTGTTATATTGAAGTGATGATGCAAAGAAAGGCACAACAAGATAAGATGTCTATGGGAACTATGTGAATTGATGATATTGCTGATATATTTGCAATTGTTGACTTGCATGCAAATGATGCAGGTAAAAAGTTATATGATGTTTGGACCAAAAAAATAATGAGCTTGTCATACAAATGAAACTGTTGCACCAAGAAATAGTGCAAGAAGACATGGGAAGAGATGAGGCTGGAGATGATTGAGGACAAATCTAAGGATGGGAGGTTATATGGTGATGAGTCTTTTGACAAATGGGATGAGGAAGATATCCTAGAATAGATTTGCATGATAGGAAATTGTGGAAATTCAGAAGTGGAGACAGTCATATGGGACTGGCTTCAAAAGAGAAGGTGCAGAACATAAAAATTGGGATATCGATAACCCCTTGAGAAGAAAATTTGCATATGTTAAAGACAATTTGCAGCAAATTGTAGGAGAGTATGCCAAAAAAGGAATGAAGATGGTAGTTGGGGAGAACTTCACAAAAGAGTCATGGGGGTAAGATCTTCCCCTAATCTGGTTATCAGATTTTATGCAACAAGGAGAAATAGGATAACCAAGAAGAATCCAATATGGATAAGGCAAAACAATACATTGCCCTAGAGTTTGGAGAAAAAAATAGAAATAAATGGCAGAGTGCAATCCCTGTATGTTTTGTGCATTATCCTAAAAGTGCAACGACTGAGCTTAAATCATAAACAGGAACCTAAGTCACCTGACATGGGGGGACACAGAAATACGAGTATCCGACATGGATATGGTGACCCCCGGAAACAGGACATGTATATATACATGGAAACACGAACAAAACAGATTCAAACAGTTAAAATGTTAGAATAAGGTATACTGCCCAATAAGGTTCCTATCACTGCTAAAACCTAGGAGGAGTTAGAACTAATTTTCCTCATTTTCCTAAACTACTTGAGCTTATCCTTTAAAGAATCCAATACATGAATTTGACCTTATAAAATTGCAATTATATTTACCAAGACTTAACAAAATTGTTTTTCATTTACATTCACCAAATTACCATTTGACTATTTACATGGAGTAAAATATTTGCTACACAGAAGCGCAGTGAATCTACCAAAAGCTCAACAAAAAATAGGAGTCAAAGATGAGATGATATCTCTTTAACCGTATTACCCATGTATAAAATTAAAGAGGTTTTTGTATATGAATATGTTTTGGAAATAAACCTCTTTCGGTTTCCCAAAATTCTACTCCCGTTCTTCATAATATTCTCTGCAAAAAGATGACTAAAACAGGCCTTTGGGCATTCAGAAAAATAGGATCTAAATACGTGCATGGATATCTCACCCCGTAATACATGTGTAACAAGTGAGATAGATTATTTTACTTTGTCATATTATGAACAAAAACCTCCTCCAGTTTCCCAAGATTCATCTCTGATGGGCCACAATATGCTCTGCAAACAGGGGACTAAAAAATGAAAAACTCTGATATTTTTGCACAATCAAAGTGCAGTCAAGTGCCAAATTTGGTTTTTGGAGAGGCCTATTGATCCTTGTTGTAGATGAATAGATGACTTGGAGTATGGAACATGTTGATGTATCTCTGATACACTTTATCAAATTAATACTCTCTGTCAAACTGATACTCTTTGCCTTGTGACTAGGCAAATTTTGCTAGAATAGACCAAAATTTGACTTTTGACTTTTGACTAACTTGGAAGATTAAAAAATCCTGATTACTTTGGAACATAGGACCCTAACAGAATCTACCACAAACAATTTTGGTAATTATAAGGGCATGAAACATAAAACAGTAGATGGTTGTAGGTGACTCTGTCCTAAACCTATGTTGTATGCTCGCTTAAACAAGTTGTGGGACACTTTCATAAATTCTTCATCATGTATTAAGATCAAATTGGGAAAACCAAGAGTATAATTAAAAACAAAAAATTAAAACAACTCAATGAAATAAAATAACAAGGTGTATTACAACAAAAATCCTACTAGGTTATGCCAATGGGAAAACAAAATGTTGGGGTTTGTAATGCTAATTCTAATTCTACTAAGATGTGGTTAGTCAATTTGTTTTTATATTGCAACATTTTTATCAACAAATTTGGAAATAAACTGCTTCAAATGAAAAATCAACATCATTCCAATAGCTGAAAAGATGAGCAATACACTTCAATTCACCCATTCAACTTATTTTCCTACTGTCATTCCTGTGGAGAATGAGGAAAATCCACTACAAACATTCTATATCACACACAAGCCAAAGACATGAATATTCAATCTTACATTGTGTTCTATGAGAAACCTTTTGGACTCAAATCATTTTTTATCACCATGTATTCTCTTTAGTTCCTATGGCTCCATGTTTAGACAACTCTGGCAGTACTATCTAGACTCAAGAAAAAATACATAAATCATACACTCTAGCCAAATGGGCCATTTTAACTCCAAAATTTGAAGCATACAAAGAATATATTGCCACATTTATGTTGCAGAGTTTGGCATACCAAACTTTTCAAAAATTCATGAAAGGAATGTGGGGAATGTCCATCGACCATTTGAGTCTCTCAATAAGATAAGCTACCCTTATAGCGAAATCCAACAACAAAATATCATCAAATAACAAAAAAAGGAAAGAGTCCATATTGTCCACATTAGCTCCCCAAGTTTCCCTTAATGAATACTTTTCAAGGATTAAGGAACTATGGCATCAAACATTGTCAAAATATGCAAATAAATACAATTCAAGCATGAAAACATAAACAGTTCGTGCACACATTCTGTTAGTACCTAAATTTGCAGTGTCGCACTTTTGACCTTTGGCAAAGATATCAGATTTGGTAGCACATGTGACATTTTTGAAGACAGGGGCACTATCGAAATAATTTCCTTTATGTAGTGCACGCCATGAATTCATATTCAACCTGAAAAAGTTGTTAGAAGCATGGATTTTTTTTATAAAAAATAGTGGGCCTTTAAGGCCAATCTCCAATTCGACTGCAAGGTACCATCCTATGTCAAGACAGAAAAACGAGGCCAAATATCAAACCCAGGCATTGATGACACTTATACTGATCTCACCCTCGCTTTTGTTTTCTTTAGAGTCAAATAAAAAATTATTAGTTTAAAATTATTTGTTAAAGTTTGGTTAAAATTGTTTTGACTTTCTTACACCAATTTTTCAAATCACAACCGAGAGATGAACTCACSACCACATCATCTTAGTCTMAAGTGTTAAGTYGATTTCAACTCAAGTGTCAAGTAAGCYGAGAGAAATCACCCACAATAGAGCCTAGGAGTCCATCGATTGTGCACAATGCRTCRAACAAGAATGGAAATGTTGGTGTATATAAACACATGAAATGTGTTTGTCCTCATGTATGTGGGATAATATATCCYATTGCATTAAAATGTGAAMCCGCCATCCAATCACAAGGGAAGAAATAATGTGCTAGAAAGTGTCTAAAGGATGCGCCAACAGCTGTCGATTGCATCCACAGGTGTGTAAGGAGGTAAGATCACCCAGGTGGTGAGGATACACAAAAAAACACCAAATTTAAACACCAACAGTCACCTCCATTTCCCCTTCGAATGTACAGTCACCTCCATTTCCCCTTCGAATGTAGATGGCAGTGTGACCAATGATGAGTCATGCAAAGGTGAAATATTTTGTAGAGTCTCACGATGGGAAAATTATTTATTAAAAAATTTCGATAGGGGGGCTTTGCTTGTGTAATTTTGGACATCCGTTGAAAGAAAAATAGTTTCTTTCAAGACATCATCAAAGTTTACAGTCCATAATAGATCTCCTGACATATTCATTAATACATTTTCAGATACAGTCACAAAGTCCTGAGTTTCATAATCAAATTTGCAGAGTGTTGTATTTATCTTCATCAAATACAAAGGGTATAAACAATGCCAAGTCATAGTGAACCTAAATACAAGTATAGCAGGGCATCCAGGGCTGTATTCACTTCTAGCCATCTTGACATGGAAATTGGCATGCATGGGGTCGATTTTAATGTTTTCTTCTCTTATTGTCTGAGATGGAAAGAGACTTTGATAATTATCAAAATGGGTTGTCATTGTGTGTCGATGGTGGGATTGAGGTTATAATGGTTTGTAATGGACACATAAGTTGCATCACAGGATAAACTTAGGTCACTTGAACTTCAATTTGGAGTTATCCCTGGTTTCGATGGTATACATCAGTTGGTCATATGTATTTATTGAATCTTGTTTCACTAGTGGAAAATCATTTAGTATGTACAAAGAATAGGGAATTTTGTTAAAGGATTCATAGACGTGGATGTTAAAACTATTGAAGAGTTTGGGGGAAGTGATTGGATGCAGGATTCAAACATTTATGTCATACCTGAGGATTTTTGGAAGTCACCTCATTCAAAAGGATCAGATAAGAAGAAGTTCTTCTTGAAGGTTGTTGCACAGTTGAAAGTGGAAGAAGTTTTTTGTTGAGGGTTTCTATGATCCAAGAGTGGGCATAATATTAGGAGCCATGGAGGCAATTGGTTTTTGACTTGATGCATATTCAGGAATAAGAAAGAAACCATGGTTTTGTCAATATAATTACAAATTATCTTTACAAGTCTGATCTCAAAAAAGAAGACGGATTTGTGTGGTAAGTTATTATGGAGAAAAATATGTATCCACATGCAATGACTCTAAAAGCACCCAACTATTGGTCAATAAATTTGCATGTTATGTCAATGGGGACAGTCTTAATTACCCGGACAAGAAACACTTAGAGGATTCTTATGGATCATTTCAAATATTCTCCAAATTATCAGTTTGGTCAATAAAATCAAGTAGTTAAACATTTAAATATTCTAAGATGTTTTTAGCAAATAAAAACATAAGCTCCAGATCCAAAGACAACAATATGTAGACTCAGATCCATATTTCTAGGCTCGATAAGCATAGAAGGGGAAGCTACAGGAATTCAAGGAAACCAATCACCCAAATTTTCCAGGCATGAAATCAACAATCAAGAATTAGTTCCAGATTTGATGGAGGATAGTTGGTAGTTGAAAGATGACTTTCTTGCATTTCCAGGCAGTTCAACATCATTTCAGGAGATCAAGCTCAACATTTTCAAGTTGTAATAAAGTAAAAATTTGAGGTAGAGGATAAAATTTCCAGATTTAAAGAAGGATTTTCACTCATAACATTCCAGATCTTTTGCAACCAAATAAAATATTCTTGTGATTGTAATAAATGATTTACAATTGATTACAAGTAGGATCTCTTATAAGAATTATGATTTTTATTTTATCGAGGGGGTTGAATATTCCTTGAGGAAGAGGAGGTGAGAATAGGATTTTGGCAGTACTGTGTGTTCTCAATTGTAAGCCTACATCTTTTGATCTAAATCATCTCAATAACTGAGATTCCCTAGCTTTTCCATACTACATTCTAGTGCAAAACTTAGGGATAACTCATCATAGGCCACAGTGATAACATGGGTTCCTTATCAACAGGGATTTATGTTTAAGCCTAGGTCAAAATCAAAATCATTAAAGAAAATCAAAAGAACACTGATCAAGATTAAAGGAAAATATCTTTGGGATGCCTGTTGGGAAAAAATCTACTGAATCAAGGCCTTTTGTTTAAGGTACTAAAAATATATATGAGAAAAATCATTGCAAGATGAGAAAAATTGTGTTAAGCAAAAAAAAAATTATTAATTGATTAAAAAGGAAACACTTAGGGAACAAATTTTGACATAATTCAACTAGGAGTCTAGGAGATTACACAATATTAAAGATAACAGAGCTACACATTTCAACCCTTTCAACCCAGCATTGAAAATCCACCCAATCAATAAGAAAGAACCAATTCCAAGACTTACAACCCATAATGGTCAAAAGTATAGTTGATCATTCTCGTTGTTGGCTGTAAGTATTAAGCCACTAGTGAGCAATTTTACAACAACCTTTGCATATTGGGTAAATCATATCTTTGATTTTAAATCCAAGAGTGCATCCAGTTAAATATTAAAGGCACTGACGAAATAGTAGAAAAGTAATTCAAGTAATAGAAGAGAACCCATGGATAGTGCACCACCATTTTTTCCACCACCACCATTTTTGCTACTCCCCTAGAAGATAAGACTAAAGAAATAAATATTTGAGAATGGACCATGGTTTTTGGGAAGAGATACCATCTTCCTAAAAATTTGGTTTCCCAAGTTCAACTCATCTCCCATGACTATTAGTGTGTCACCACCATTCCTTTATGGTTGAGACTCCCTAATTTCCCCAAGAAATGGATCCAAACCAAGTTCAAGAATGTCAACTCTCAATTGAAGGAGGTGGTACATGACATAATATTTCTCTATGACTAGGCCAAGGAATTTGATCCACATGAAGAATGGGTGATAGACCTGATCAAATCAGTATGGCTCAATGTTGAGGATCAAAACAATGATTTATTTCACAAACATGCCATAGAGAGACAAGCCCACAACACAATCTAGCATATCACCAATGAGAGGGCCCAACAACAATAAATATTGAAAATACAGATTATTAAATTATAGAGAAAAATATTTGGAGAATATTGTTATCTGTTCAGTAAAAAACAACCTCCCAAGGGCCCAACAACAATAAATATTGAAAATACAGATTATACTAATTTATAGAGAAAACTATTGTGAGAATATTGTTATATGTTCAGTAATCCTTTGATCTGAATGTTATTTAATCTTGCACCTGAGTTATAAGAGGCAAGCAATAGAATATAGCCAAGATACTTCGCGGCCTCTTTCTTGTACATCAAAATGAGTAGAGATGTAAAATATCTTTGAATTTCTTTTATTCTTTGATCTATGGACTTTGTACACCTTTGTTCTTCAAGCCCACGCTTCTATTACCTCCTTTGATTATTTTAGTTCTTGTTTCCATTATTTAAATTCTTGTCATTGTTAAGAAGGTATGGATGTATATAATGGAGAATGAATTCTTCAAAGAAATCATCTTCCAAACTTATTCATAAACTCTCTGCAATTTTAGGGATCCTTCAGAGAAGTGTGTCCATAAAACTTTAAAATTCCAAAGAAATCCAAATTTCATGGGAAAAATCAATTCCATAAAACCCTAAAGGAAATCTATGGGTGAAATCGAAAATCCATGTGGAAATTGATGGGCGAAATCGTTCCTATAAAACTCTGAAGGAAATCCATGGGTGGATTTGTTCCCATAAAGCCCTGATTTGACAAAATGAAAAATGAACAAAATGCAAGAGAAATAGTCCAAAAAAACATCCAAATTCCATGGGCAAAGTAAGTCCCATAAAACCCTGAAATAAATCTATGGGAGAAATCCTATAAAACTCTGAAGGAAATCCATGACCAAAAACATTTCCATAAAACCTTGATTTGAAAAAATGCAAGCGAAATAGTTAGAAAAACACACTGGTTTAAAAAACTCTGGGCGAATTACTTACCAAGAAATATCCATTCCAAAAAATCGAGGTGAAATGAAGGTTCAGTCATGAATTTTGGATGGCGAAACCTATTTCCATCAATTTTCTTTACGATTTTATGGGGACGAATAATCTAACCTATATATTTTTTAATTTAATATTTCGGCTAAGCTTTTGAAAACACTGCTTTAACTACTTTAATAAAAATTCACCCCCTTAAAATTTTGAACTTCCAAATTTCGCCCATTCACGAAATTTCACCCCTAAAATCTTCTATGGTCCTAAATTCAGTTTCAAACGAGTGATCTTGGAATTTTCACTATATATAAAAAAAAATCAGAAAATTAATGTTGTAAAATTTTCAGGATCCTAGGGAGACATAGTGAATTATTTATGGTAAAAATTTTAAGTTTTGGATCATTTTAATTTATGAGATAAAGGATGTGGAAATTAGGGTTATTTGGCTAGTCCTAAAACTAGTCTCAAACAAGTGTTGTTGGTATAAGTGCCATATTTGAAGTTTGGAAAGTCTAAATTGTGTGCCACTAGTTTCTTTGAAAGTAGATAGAACATAATATTTTAGATAAAAACAAATTAGAAATAGATCTGAAATATTGGACACATGGAATTCCTTTCAAGTGTGTTTTCTAGAAAGAGACAAAAATCAACAAGTTTTGGTAAAGTTACCATAACTTTCACTTGGCACATCAAATTTTGGTCAAACTTGTGGCATTTAAAAGAAGAAATATCGAAGTAACATTGACTAAAATTTCAAACTCACGAGAAACAAAATTTTAGAGATATATCATGACAAAGGTCATATTGCAAGACAATCTCCCAATTAGGGTTTTAAGGTATGCAATTTGCAATTGGCATAACGTTTTATTGGAAGATTTGTTTTTGTTGATTCAAATTTTTTGATAAAGAGAAAAAAAAGGAGTATTATTATTTTTATCCCACATGGAAAAGAGTATTCCAAAAAATGTTTCAACTAAACCTCGAGAAATCTCAACCATGACGCAAGAAGATAAGAGATTTTTCACCAACTACCCAAATTAGAAAATAAATTGAATGAATTGAGTGTTGAGTCAATAACAAGTAATGATTTGATGGAAAAGAAGATAGATGAAAACAGGGAATAGATGGGAAATAAGATGGATGAAAATAGGGTAGAAAGGGAAAAGAAGATGGATAAAAAGATGGAATAATTACAAAATTCCATGACAACCATTTTGTTACGTACCCTAGATGAGAGATTCCTTCAAGGAGATATCCGGACACAAAGAAATCATGTAAATGTGGAGGAAATAAATACTGATCCCAAAAATCATTATTATTCGTCACCTCTAGATCCACATCATCATGGGTTCCACTTGACACCAAGGAACTACTTAATTCCCAAGATCAATATGAGGAAGTTTGATGGTAAAGATTCTATAACATGGATATTCTAGATGGGGAAATTATTTGATCTACACCAAGTTCCAACCTTACAAAATGT
>JASDQU010790119.1:88111-101111 GCA_032191745.1 Picea mariana | reverse complement strand
CTCCACAAAATCACTAAAATATAACCTCATAAGCACATAGACATACCTTTGCACTATGTGACTAACCTGGTGCTTCAGATCTCAGACCAACCTCAGCCTCAACAACCTGGGATGAATATTTCTTTAAACCCTTTTTCTGATCTTTTCATAGATCTGCACTCTTTTATCTGTAACCTCACATATGTTTGCACTTTTTCCTTGACTAGCCCACAGATGTACGTGACTTCTCCTTCTGAAGCTCACAGATAATCTTAGAAACCCTAGAACAATCACACTTTCTAGAGCTACAAAACTTTTGCTTCTTCAGGCCTTCGTCGCATTAGACCTATCACTTCAGATTTGTCAATTGCACCTTCCCATAACAATTTGCAACATAGATACCCAATGTGCTCAATATGTGCTCAATAGGTTCTCATTAGGTTCTAATGAGAGTCCTTTGATCTCTTATTTATACTTCCCATTTTACCCCCTTTCAATCTTCTAGGGCTAACCCACTTTCTTGTTACAAGTAACTTTCCTTAATTAGTCAAATCGTAACTTTTTTATTGCAAAAACTTTACCCATAATTAATTTCTTGTTCAACCACTTTGACTATTCAACCTTCTTATTACCACTACTTTACCCATAATTATTTTCTGTCAAAACCACTTTGACTATTCAACCTTTTTGTTACAACTACTTTACCCATAATTAATTTCTTGTTATTACCACTTTATTTTTAATTATTTTATTTTTACAACTACTTTGACTATGAATCTTCTTGATGACTTTATATTATATTTCTAGAATAATTGACTTCTTGTTGACCTTCTAGGGGCTTTTAGAATACTCTCGAGGGTCCTCCAACTTCACAAGGCCATAGCTCACTAACTGTGAAGAACCATGTGGTGTTCCACATATCACCAGAAATGGCATGATGCATAGTATCCATCTATGATAGTCTCACCTACAAAATCTAGGACCTTCATGTCTTTAATTCTCAACCAAACTCAGATTCCTTAACCAAACTTCTAGGGATACCATAATTTTCTACCGGATTTTCTTCAAGAGTTGACATCAATCTCTAAGGGTTGACATCAATCAATAATACCAATATCCAAGGGTTGACATCAATGACAAACTACTATCCAAACCAACTGTCCAAAAATATCCCCCTTTGGCATTGATGGAAACACCAACATTGATGGAAACACTCATTCTCATTCTCCACCTGTGATCATCACTCCTCATCAATGTTTCTATCTCTCCCCTTTGACATCAATGGAAAAGGGTATCTCCCTTTGGGGCTTCTCTCGTTGACTAATCTCTCTCTAAGGTTGCTCCCCATCTTTGCACTATCCTTTGGGTTGCTCTCCCTATATACATTGTCCTTGGGGATACCCCCCTTGTTTTCATGCCTCCAATTACTCTCTCTCCCTTTGAAAAAGGATTAACTCCCCCTGTCAATATGTCTCCTCCTGAAGCAATACCTTCTCTAACCAATCATGGGAAAAATACTAGCTCCCCTTGTGGGTATGTCTCCCTGTCTGTGTTGATCTTCCTTTCCAGATCTCTCTCTCTGATGACTTCTCTGCACATTTTTGTGTAGATCAATGTAGGTATTCATGTACCTACTTCCTTTTGGAGTCATTTTCCTTTTGTTCTTCCTCATGTAGATCATTGACATATATAAAAAGCATTAAAGATTAAAAATTCAAAGTTTAAGCATTCAAATATTCATTTATCATAATCATCCAACTGTCTTTGAGTTAGTCTCTGAATCAATTTCTAAACCAATATGTCATGAAATCATGCTCTCATCCACTGATATATATCTATTTGAACCTACTAAATTTTCTTAAGAAACCATCTATGTCCATACTGTCCAAGACTCTACTACTCAACTGTCCACAATGATGACCCATCTGCCACTATATTATCATAAATCTTTCTCCTTAATTTGCTACAACTAATCATCAAATGTAAATTTTGTCCATTGGTCATCTCTATATGTAAACCAAACTCTGCATATCTGGAACAACCTGTGCTAAAGATATCTTTGTCTGAATACAATCATAGACTTATGCCTATGTAATTTTCCAATTGATCAATTGGTCATATTGTACTTTTGCTAACTAATTTCTCTAAGTCTGCCTACTTGAACTCTGTAAGCTGCTCGAAATATGGTTCTCTGATCTATCTCAACGACTGCATAGACCCCCCCTGACTAATATTCGTATTACATGAGAGTCTCCAAGCTAGATGGATCGGAAGAATACCTTCTCTGATGTAGAGTAATATTTCTCTTCTTTTGTAGACTCATCATCTTTTTGAACTCTGACTTCTTTCTTTCTTCATGTGGATTGATTTTGCACTATAATTCATGAAAGTACAATTTCTTGGGCCTATTCTTTATTCATCTGCTCTTCTTTTATTTCTCGTGCTACTGCAAATCCTATGATCTATGGGACCTACTCTTTCTTTACCTTCTCTTCATTATGATCTTTCTCTTATGTGGATTCTGACAATATGGTTCCTAAAACATGTTCTTCTATTGCTTTCTTTCCTTGTCTTTCTCATACTATGGCAAGTCTTGTAATTTCTAAAGTATGTTCTTTATTCACTTTCTCTTCTTCTTGTTCTTTTCCAAATTATAGTATATATGATATCTGTTTCTTTATTTATGGATGGCATTGCCATGATTTTACAATTTCGAGCTATATGACCATATTTTTGGCATTTGTAACATTCAATATTATGTGGGGCCACATAAGTATTTCTTCCTTGAACATTTATTTCATAAGACTTGCAATCTACAACCTTATGTCCAAATTTAGTACAATAAAAACAATGACCATAAAATAAATTTACATACCTCGGAGTGAATGATATTCTTTGTGTAGTCCTTTTGAATTCCATCCTTGGCTGATCATGATCATGATTGAGGATTCTTTGTGGTTTGAACCTGGAGAATCTTTTTTGGTAGTCTTCTTTTTGAGTCTTTTTCACTTATAGAATGTTCTTCTTAAAGGGCTAGCATTCTTCCTTCTTCATCGAATTTTTAATGACTTATGCATAAGTCTTTGGATTCTCTTCATTCTTCCTTTCTGGCAACCTGGAAGGCTTCTCTTCAACTGATGATGTGTATGTTTATTTCTCTTCAACATTTGTGTTGAGCTTGACAACTTTTACTCTCAACATGACAACTTATTCTTCAAGTTTCTCCACCTCTTCTTCTTTCTTCATCATCTGGTTCCTCGTGACTTCTTCTATTCACTTTTATTCCTCGTGATTATTTCATCTTCAAGCTTTATTTCTTGTTGAATGAACTCTACTTCAAGATGATTTAAATCATTATTTTTTCCCTTAATATGATCTGTCAATATATTCTCTCTCTTTTTTGCTTCTTCCTTCTATGTTGTTATTTTGGCTTCCAAATACTGCTTCTGATCCTCAAGAGTTTCTTCAGTCCATTTGGCTTCTTCTAGCTAACCTTTTAGAATCATGATCATCTGCTCGACTTCTTTTATGTTGGAGTTCTATGATTATTCGATCTTGTTTAGTTCTTCCTGGAGTGACTTGTCTTCTTTTCTTTCAGTCCTTAGATATTCAATTGCACTGATCAATTGTTCTCTATAATCAATGTATGCCTCTTCGTACTCTTCCTCTTATAAATATGTCTAACATGATGAGAATCTTTCTTCTTGTTCTGTACCTACATATTCTTTGGAATTCTCTGATTTCGTGATGGGAGAAAAATATATATTATGTATCTTGTCCCAAAGTTCTTTACTTGATGAGCATTTACCCACTTTGTCCTTTGCTAAATCACATAATCCTTCCATGATAAAATCAATTTCTATTTTGTTGTTATTTTTTAATTCCTTCTTGGTTGTAGTATTAGGTTTCCTTGTAGCATTGCATCTTGTCACGATCGATTTCCAAATATCATATCCTTGTGCCTGTAAAAATACTTCATCCTTCTACTCCATATCTCATACTCTAGACCACTCTGAGCATCAAACGTTGGTACTCCATTCTCATTGTATTCGGTGATATCCTTCCAGTGGTTACACTATTTCCTAAAGGAATCGGCTTTGATCCTAGAGAGTTTCTTTAGTCCTTTTGGCTTCTTCTAGTTGACCTTTTAACATCATGATCGTTTGCTCGACTTCTTTGATGTTGGAGTTCTCTGATTCTTCCATCTTCTTTAGTTCTTCCTGGAGTGACTTGTTTTATTTTATTTCAGTCCCTAGATATTCAAGTGCACTGATCAATTGTTCTCTACAATCAACTTATTCCTCTCTATACTCTTCCTCTTCTAAATCTGTCTAACATGATGAACATATTTCTTCTTGTTCTATACCTGCATAATATTTGGCATTCTCTGATTCTATGATGGGAGAAAAATAGATATTATTTAGCTCGTCCCAAAGTTATTTACTTAATGAGCATTTACCCACCTTGTCCTTTGTTGAATCACATTCCTTCTTGATTGCAGTCTTAGGTTTACTTGTAGCATTGTATCTTGTCACAATTGATTGCCAAATATCATATCCTTGTGCCTTTAAAAATACTTTCATCCTTATACTCCATATCTCATACTCTAGACCACTATAAGCATCAAACATTGGTACTCCATTCTTAGTATATTCCATGATCTCCTTCTAGTGGTTAAACTATTTCCTGAAAGAACCAACTTCGATACCAATTGTTGGATTACTGAGAGGGGGGTGAATCAATAATGAGAAATATATACTTATTTTATGTTGCTTTAATTTATTCAACAATGTTCATTAGTTCATCATCAATATATTATTGCATTATAAACATTAACATCCATTAGTACATAATAAACAATAATAAACACAT
This sequence comes from Picea mariana, assembly GCA_032191745.1. Classification (NCBI taxonomy): domain Eukaryota; kingdom Viridiplantae; phylum Streptophyta; class Pinopsida; order Pinales; family Pinaceae; genus Picea; species Picea mariana. The sequence goes on along the minus strand of JASDQU010790119.1, from coordinate 96,260 downwards.
CCATAAAATACACAATACACCAATATTTACGTGGAAAATCAATGTGGGAGAAAACCATAGAATGTTTTTCTTATATGTCAAAGAGCTACATTCAAGGAAGAACCAACTTCCAATTCTCTAGCTCCAACTGGAAGGAGGCTCCAACCCCCTAGTTTCTTAGGCTCCCACTTGAAAGAAGCTCCAACTTCCCAATTCTCTGGTTCCATCTAGAACAAGGCTCCAACTTGAAGGAAGCTCCAACTCCATGATTCTCCGGCTCCAACCAGAAGGAGGCTACAACCCCTTTTCCTTTCCCCACCCTGCCACCCTATAATATAAATGAAAAATGTAGATAACTTGAAACTGTCACTTAATCAAATAACCTATAGCTTTCACTATCACAACCTTTCATTGTCAAACTTGTCACTGAAAACCTGTCACAACATGTACCAACCTTCTTCAAATATTTTCTATAGATTTGTGACCTGACTATGATACAAAACGTGGATTTACATGGATATCTTTACTTCAACTCATGGATGTACGTAGCTCTCTTCTCTACAACACGCAGACTACTACAAAAATCTCCCAGTTTCACTGTCATTGTCTATGTTTTTTTCAAACTATCATTGTAAAACCTATCACATAAACATGTACCAACAACCTATAACAACATGTACCAAACAACCTATACCAGAAATATGTAACAATAATCTCATCAACCAAACCAGATCTAATCACCAAGACCAATCACTAAAACAATTCTCAACCATATGCACAATATCACCAGGATTTTCATCAAACAAAACTACTCATAACAAATCACAACCATCACCCACACGTGCCTCTACCAAGCATGTACCGATCACAACCAAGTACCAACTTGTACCAGAACAAGTGAATCAACCATGCACAAAATACATACTCTAAGATAACCAACAAAGGGCCTCTATCAATACATCATATTATCCATAAATTGAATACCATAAACCCTTACATAAAACCGTGTGCCAAAATCTCATTGTTATTTAGCCTTAAATATGTACTACTCATAATCCAATCATATACTAATACCACTAACAAATAATTCTCACAATGCACCACAAGACATATCAATATAACCTAGATATGCACCCGTAATGTGCCTCAACAGATCTGCCTCAAATCATGCTCTACAATAGATATCATGCATCCAAGAAGGAATATACCAAACCTCACAAAGTCATGCCTCAAGCATGATCCACAACATCACTAATATATAAACTCATAAGAATATAGACATACCTTTACACTCTGTAACTAACCTGGTGTTTCAGATCTCAGACCAACCTCAGCCTCAACAACTTGGGATGAATATCTCGTTAAACCCTTTTTTTTATCTTTTCACAAATCCACGCTCTTTGCTCTGTAACCTCACATATGTCTTCTCTTTTTCCTTCACTGGCATGTGGATGTACGCAACTTCTCCTTTTGAAGCTCATGGATAATCTTAGAAACCCTAGAACAGTCTCACTTTCTGCAGCTCCAAAACTTTCGCTCCTTCAAACCTTCACTCCCTCAAACCTATCACTTCATATTTTCAATTATACCTACCCATAACACTTTAAAACATATATATTCAATGTGCTCAATGGATGTTCAATAGGTGCTAATGGGAGTCCTTTGATATCTTATTTACCCATTTTCGATCTTCTATGGATAACCCACTTTCTTGTTACAACTAACTTTCCTTAATTAGTCAAATCATAACTTCTTTATTGCAACCACTTTACCCATAATTAATTTCTTGTTCAACCACTTTGGCTATTCAACCTTCTTTTTACAAATACTTTACCCATAATTAATTTATGTCCAAACCGCTTCGACTATTCAACATTTTTGTTACAACTACTTTACCCATAATTAATTTCTTGTTATTACCACTTTATTTTTAATTATTTTCTTTTTGCAACCTCTTTGACTAGGAATATTCTTGATGAATTTTTAGAAGCATTCTATAATAATTGACTTCTTGTTGACCTTTGAGGGGATTCTAGAATACTCTTGAGGGCCCTCCAAGTTCACAAGGCCATATATCACTAACCGTGAGGAACCACATGGTGTTCCACATATCACTGGAAATGGCATGAAGCGTACTATCCATCTATAATAGTCTCACCTACAAAATCACCAACCTTCTTGTCTTTAATCCTTAACCAAACTCAAATTCCTTAACCACACCTCTAGGGCTACCGAAATTTTCTACTGGACTTGCTTCAAGGGTTGACATCAATCTCTAAGGGTTCACATCAATCAATAAGATCAATCAACAAGGGTTGACATCAATGACAACCAACTATCCAAACCAACTGTCCAACAATTCTTGATTTTCATCATGTTTAGGGATCTGTAATCAAATACAAAGTCACCATGTCCCATCCTTATTTTGTACCAGAACAATTGGGCTCCCGTAAGGTGAGGAGATTGGTCTGATGTGGCCCTTCAAAATTATCTCTTGGATATGTCGTTTGATTTCTTCATTCTCCATAACAAAATTCCTGTATAGAGGATCTTTAGGCAAAGGAGCATCGAGTGTCAAATAAACTGAGTGATTTACCTGATAGTGCATAGGCACCCTAGTAGGTGATGTAAATATGTATTTTTCTCTTATGTTATCTTTTCCACATGTTGCAGATGTGTAGAGAGACTCTGTGCAAAGGTTTTGGTAGTTGCGGTGACATTTCATTCACCTTTCGATTGAACAGTAAAGAGGGAAAATATCCCAGTCTGAGAGACCAACTTTCTGTAGTGATTTATAGAGATCAAAGAGACTTCAATAGTTAGGACTTCCTTCAGTACCCTATAAAGTCGATCTTCCAATGTAATAATGACACTACAGGGCCTAGATTCATAAAAAACATGATTCTTCCACATATATGGTTGTCCTAACAAAAAATAACAAAATTCATGGGGGGTAACATTAAACAATAGCTCTTCTTTGAAGGTTTTGACCTCATAGTGTAGGATACATTGTTGGTTGGCATGGATGTCCCATCCTTGGCTGAGCCAACTGATGGTGTATGGCTAAGGATGTCGCATTGTTGTCAGGTTCAACCTCTTGATGACCTCTACTGAGATTAGGTTCTTTTGGATACCATTTTCAACAATGAAATGGAGTGGGGTCCCCTTCAACCACATCTGTGAGTGGAAGAGGCACTCCCCTTCTTCAGACTCCTCTACTTCCTTTAGCTAGAATTTTGTGGTAGCGTTGGTAAGACTGGGTTCTGTGTCAATGATTTATTTTCCCTTTTCTAGTCTTGGATTAGAGTCCGAGTCAGCATTCGATCTTGAGGATTTTGTCTCATCCAACAATTATTATTTGGAGCGACATTCATCATTATTGTACCAATGGATTTTGTGTAGCTCGCACCACTTTCCAGTGTCCTTCTTCAACTTCCCATTACCCTTCTTTTCTAGTGGCTTGGACTAGTTGTCCTAGAACTGGCCATCCTTTCTCTATCCTTGGCCTTGGGATTTAGGCCATCCTTATTGGAATTCTATTTCTATGGTTTTTCATAACCAAAAGATCACTTATTATTTTTCTTGAACTTCTTCTTGATCTTGACAGCATATCGTTAAGTGGCTCCTAGTGAGGAGATGTCCAAGAACTCCATATATGTTTGCATGTACCTATGTAGGCCACTACAGTGCTTTAAAACCAGGTGTCACTCGAAGTATTTAATAACAATATTTATGTGCAAGGTATGGAATATGTTGGTGTACTCTGACACCATTTGGTCTCTATCCTGATGCATAGTTTTCCATCTCGTGTACTAGTCATCATAGTTTCCAATAGGGTAGTATTTCTCCTTGAGGGCATCAACAAAATCCGCTCAAGTGGGTCATGGCGCAAAAATTGTAGAATCGTCCTTAAAATGTTGCTCACAGTAAGTCTCCCACTAATATCTGACATGGGGAAGGGCCTTAAGGAGTTTGAAGGTGATTGTTTCACTATTGGAAAAAATTTGGACAGAGAAATAACCCTATAGAAGACTTAACCATTTTTCCAAAGAATTGACGTTTATTTGGCCTTCAAATAAAAGAATATCAAAGTTAACTTGTATCTTAAAGGCATCGCACCTCCGAAGTGAATGCTAGTTGAAGGTACCTTCATTGTTGTTGGAAACCATCGAAGGATCTAGGAGAAATTATCCACAATATTGTTCCTTTGTTGCATGAGGGATTTCTCGAGCAACAATTTGATAGGATATCTTGCTTCGTCATCCACATTTTTGTCCTCCATGGGAGGTTTATTAGGTTGGAAAGAGTGTTTTTCCTCAAGATAAATAATATCGATACCCAACTCTCTATACCCTAACCTCATCGGGGACATGCACTAAGAATGACAAGGAGCACACTGCTTCGATACCATTGATCCAGATTATTTTCAGAATGACATGAAGGAAAAAATATAACAGAGATATAACAAGGAAATGCACAAATATATTTCAAGGAACACAGTAATTCAGTAAAACTCAAATTCTATTAATGATTTTCTGGAATACAAAAGACTATAAAATGCAAAGCGCACAAGCTAGCCAGAATGGTGGTAGCTTATCTCTAAAGAGAGATGTGTCGGTTGTGGTCATTTGCAAGAAATTTATTACAATGAGGCTCCAAATTCCTTTTTAACATAAATCATAAATGAGAAAACCCTAAACATCCAAAACCCTAACCCTGAAAGATGAAACACCAAAAGGTTTTTGGGCCCCAATGGGGGTAATCGATACATCAACTTCCCAAAGGCGCAATGTTTGCATATGATATTCGTTTGGGACACTTAGTACCCCATCAAAAAGGTATATCTGAGGAGTACGCATATTGAATGGCCCAATAATCCCGACATGGATTTATTGGGCACTGCCAAGTCAACAAAACATCATTTAGGGCCTCAAAATGGCCTTGAAAGTTTGAGACTCGAAAAACTATAGAAAAACTGTTAAGATGGAAACTATAATTTGAGCCAGTGGAATAGGTGGGAGGCCACTGATGTCCACCTAGATCAGTGATATTTATCCTAAAGTGTATATAGTTTGGCGAATAATGTAGTTAATGTCCATTATAAAGTAGGTGAATCATTCAATGTTTTCATGGTAGAGTATATCAATATTGTGAATAATTGTTTATGGGTAAATGTAATTAGGTGAATTTTTCTAGTTTACACACACATGCATGCATCTGCATACACACTCAATATATGTGTTGGGAAAATATTCTTACTCACGATTGTTTTTAGTAGTATATTTCTCTTTATATATATATTAGACAAATTTATATCTGTGTTGGGAAAATATTCTCATTCTCAATTTTTTACATTTCCCTTTAATAACGAAGAAGGATTAATTTGGTGTAGATTCCATGATCAAGGGGTGGCCATTTCAAAAAAATTATCTAAAACTTACATCTAATCACCTATCTTTGCTAGGCTCAATAAACAATGAGAGATTACAATATGGGAGGATTATTTATAGAAACTTTAATTTTTATCACATCATTAATGATAACTATATTTGAAGTGTCTCAATAATTTGCAATTAATTGATATAACAATTATTGAGGAGTTTCTAAAGTTCACATTGTACTTTAAGAGAAAATTTTCTAATTGATATGTCCCCTTCTACAAATCAATTATAATCCACCAAATTGACCACTAGGCATATTAAAAAATAATTATAATTACCTTTGAAAACCAATAATGACCCTCGGTAAGCACAAGTCCATTTCTCCTAAACCCAACAATCAACATTACTAACAAGTCAACACTACAAGAGGGGTGGAAATGAAACAACAACAACCACATATTCTCCTAGAAACAAGGAATATAAAAAAAAGAAAGAGAGAAAGGTAGTTGTTCCTCGACACTCCAATCCCACACCTCTTGCAACATCAATTACACAACACTTTGGCATAATCAGCCTCCTCCCACTGATAATTCCAGCAAGTCCACCTCATGCAGCCTATGCGAACTAGAGGATATGAACTAAAAACACATGTATAAAATATCACTAAAACACATGTACAAAATATAAAAATTGAGATACTTTAAAGATACATAGATACTAATCAAAAGACACAAGAATAGTATGTTAAAAGTATATTATATATTTATGGGTTTGAACTACTAATATTTATTTGATGTCAATTGCTACACGAAAGAAGCAAGGTGTTTTATAAAATTGATCATTGATGAACTTGGTCTCATGATTCCTCTCTCTCTCTCTCTCTCTCTCTGATGACGATGATGATCAACTTCCACTCAAGACAAATTTTATTTATTGAACCTTAAGAAAGGTAATGAATTACTTAGTTTGATTTTAAAAAAAAATTGAAGATTAGTATTGTAAAAATTATTTTGAAATAGTGATGGTTAAGAACATGTCTTTCCTCCATGTAGGTCATGGGTTCAAATCCAGAGGGGGGTAGGGTATGTATACCTCCATATACTTTAGCACTCAAATTGTTGCACAAAGATAATTTGTAAATATTTCAAAGATAAAAGATTTAGAAAAGCTTACATCCTAAATTTGAAATTATAACTAAACAAAATATTAAAGAAAACCAATATTGTTTAAGGTTTAATATATAAAAGTTGATCTTGGCATAAACATATTCAATAAAGTAGATAACAACATAATACAAAAAATAACTACAAATTAAGACACCCAAACCACTACAATATTAATAATTAAAAAAATTATCACACAAAGCAATATTGCAACCAAACTACTTAACAAACAATAGAATCTAACTTTTTCTTAATCCCTTGACTCACAATTTCTAAAAAAAACTATAAATTTTAGACATTCCACATATATATTTAAACAAAAATTTAACTTTTTTGGTTTCAAATAGAGAAATTATGAAATCAATGGAAGATTATAATATATTCCTTTAAGGTTATATATAATCTGAAATTTTTTTATAAACATTAAAAGATACAAAATTAATACTTTTTTATTGTCTGTTATAAGGGAGATGGATGGGGAGATGCATGATTCTTTTGTGAATAAAATATAGAATATCCACCCTAATATAAAATAAAAAATTGAAATTATATATATATTAGAGAAATTATGAAATTAATGGAAAATTATAATCTATTACGTTATTTACGATCTGCAACAAAATTACAAACCTTTTGTGGGGCATTAGTCCCTTCGTTTAATTTAATGATTCTTGATATTCAATATATTCGTGAATTGACTCATATTATATAATTTACACATATCTTAAATAGTGCACTTTACATGTAAGTCAGTTATAAATATTATGTTAATTTCTATCATATTTGGGAATTATATGGAATTTAATAGAAATCACACAATGATGAATGAAAGCCACTAATTAATCCTTCCAATTGCCATTTATAATAAGATTTATATGTTAAGAAATTGAATAAGTGTGGTTCATAATTACAAGCTATAGTTTAGTAGATTGATTGAATGTTTGAGAATACGCTATTGATATATTAAGTGTTTATGTTGTATATCATTCATGCTAACAATTGATATGACCTATTGACTTAAATCAATTCAATACAATAATTTTTTTTAAAATAACAAGTTGTAATAAAAATAAATAAATTGCACATAAATAATAATAGAAAACAATATAGGAAATAAATCAATTCAATACAATTAGTCTAAATCTATCTTAGCTCCAAACTTATGATGAGAGGGATGAAATCACCCTAAGATCGATCTAAGTTGTTGATAAATTTACACCAATCTACATGAGTTAAACCACAGATCAACAATATAGTTTTGAAAATGCCAAAAGTAGGTAAATTAGGTGTATTGAATTTTCACCAATGAGCTCAATTCAACTATATTAAAAAATATATAATTAAGTCTTTTCTAGAGTTCGAAAATTGTGATACGCTCACTCTAATAGTTGGAATATTGTGCATCACCTAAATATAAATCTTGCCCTCACCTAAATTTTTTATTTTATTGACATCATTGGAAGACTCATTTCAATCTTTATAAGACTTCTAATTAGCAGAATGAAGAATAACAAGGGTTACATATGCTCTAAAATAGATTAGCACACTAAATGGCTGGTACAAAATAAGCTCCACAAGAGACAATTTCTTATCAATAGAACAAATAACAAGGGTTGCACAGTCTCT
>JASDQU010790119.1:22127-76062 GCA_032191745.1 Picea mariana | reverse complement strand
CATTTACGGCAGGGAGGCAATTCTTCCACCACATGTCCTTCTTCCATCTCTGTAGTTATCACAGAAAGTACAAAAAGAGGATTGTCCCCCTTTGGAGAGTCAAATTAACGCTTTGTTAAAATTAGAAGAAGTAAGGGCTCAAGAAAAACGGAAATTGGATCAACATCAACTCATTGTTAAAAACTTCTTTGATTCCAATTCTACCTCTGACAGAAATTTTGGGGTAGGTGACCTTGTCCTAAAATGGGACAAACCTCATGAGGGAAAAGGAGAGCATACAAAGTTTCAGAACTTGTGGTTGGGACCTTTTTTCATTGCTGAGAAATTGGGTCCCAGTTCTTTCCGATTACAGAATTTAGAAGGGCATCCAGACACCTTTCCAGTGAATGGCCAAGCCCTAAAAAGGTACTTTGCCTGATGACGCTCCCATGTACACTGTGTAAATATTTTTTTTTGTTTGCGGTTTGTTTTTCTTTGTTGGTTTGTTTTGATTTTTCCTTTTTGATTATCACTCTTTCTTTTAAAACATATATGCCTACATCATGGGTTAGTTCAGACAGAAATAATAGAAAAATTTCCCCTCGAAAATGACTGCTAAAAGTTGTTGAACATCAATTCTGGTATTTCTCTGAGTTTGCAGCCATATTGAAGATAACTTGTTGTTTGAAAAGTGTTTCTTGATTTCAATCTGCAACTGAAGGTACTCACAATCATCCATAAAAATTCTTTTTACGTTGTCCCTGTTCCTTAAGAGAACAACTCAGAGATGTCTCCATGCTCTTGAAAGTCGGTTTTATTAACAAACTATTTCTAAATCTTAATGAAGGATAGCTAAGAAATTTCTTCAAGGTCTGTAATTTACTAAGAAGTGTCCAAAAACCAGGATTTTTCAGGGTCACCCCGCTCTATTAAAAATCTTTAAAAAACTAAATAAATTTTCAGAGAGCTGTGGGAAGTGCTTGTAAACCCGCCAGGATACTGAACAGGTCTGCTGGCAGTAGGTAAATGCATGCATGATGCCAAGATAACTTTGTCGGGGTATATGAAAATTCTCAGGTATATGAAAATTCTCAGATATGGATTCTGTTTTGACCTTAAATGTCCTTCGTTCTGATCTAGAACTTCTTAACAGGATACAAATATCGGAGTGGGTTAATTGACATCCCTATCGAGGCTGTGGACGCCTGCTAGCAGCAGCGGCCCTATCAATAGTATTGAAGATTTTAACTCTAATATCGTGACTCTCTTTTGTTAAGATTGTCATCAGTTTTCGTCTTTTTAAAATGACAGTAATCTGAAACTGGAATGCATTATAATCATTTACGATGTTTAGACAACTTTTTGGTTGTTTTCAATTCAAAGTTTTTTCTGATTATCCTAATCTAAACTCATTCATTTGGCAGAGATAACTACTTCTCTCAGCGCGTTGCCATTGTTGGCAGCAATAATATAATTTCTATTGGTTATAAGCTACCTACACAGGGTCTCTAAATTTTCATTACTCGTCATGACCATTATCACTAAACGACACTTGTCACTTGTCGCTTTTTACATATCTTCCTTTCGATTTTTGTTTTCATGACTGTAAGCATGAAAACTCACAGTTGGAATTGACACTTTGTTTTGATTTTTTATTAAAGGGAAACTATTCATATCGTCTATTATTGAATTGTCATATTTTTGCTATGAACATGATTTTTCTTCTTGTTTATAACTCCTTGGTTCTAAACGTGCCTTGGTTACATAAGTAAAAGACCTCCATGCATTAATTTTCGATTGATATTAATGGAGTTTTCATTCATAAAACTTTTAATTATTCAATTTTTATTTGATACACTTACCTTTGTAATCAAGATATGAATGTGCGTACTATGGTTTTCAAGTGTTATGATCCTTATACGTACCCATATGCCAAGGTGTCATATGAAGTACATCATCCTATTACTGCTCTGTATGGTCTCGGGCTTCACGATTTTGTTCCCACGCATGGTGATTAACACCTCTGCCTACCGTTTGAACTGTCATAACATTGTTTTGTGGAAACTCGGGGCTATGGCTCTGTGGTTTTTTATCAAACCCTACCTCTGAGTTCTGTGTTGATTCCCTTCTGTTCACCATGGATCTAGTGGTAAGAATCGAGCCCAATGGCATCCAAACCTTGTTATTGTATGATAACGCCAGGGACGATTTAGAAAGGAATGGTTGTCATTTGTTCATTGAAAAGTTTAAGGGTTTCAATCTGAGAGTTACCTAAGAGTTCGCATTGACCTTCGATGGTTGTAGAGAAAAGATAGGTGACGTGTAGCTAGAGGTGACCGAAGAATTTTTAAGCCAAGATACGGGTTTACCAGCTGTCGGGAAAAAATGGTTCAAGAACTCAAAAGTTGAAGAGGTCCCCTCGACTTTGATGTTCACCTCACGGAAAATTACTAGTTGCGATCAAGGTACGCCTGTCTCATATTTAAAACCTAGGTGGCATGACCTTCTTGCTATTGTGAAACAGTTCATTACGTGTGAAGGAAGATTTGGGTTATTTTTCCTGTATCATCTGCGATTGCTTATGAGTTTCATTGACTTCTTGTTGAATATGCTCTATTTCTTGCTTAGAAGTCTCTACAAGATGGGAAAATGGTTTAGGAGGTAGAGGTTTGATTCAAGTTTATTCCATCATGGTTTAATTAAAATTATCCTTGTGCATCAGTTGCAATTACACAACGATTGTTGGGATGCCTTTGTTTTACGAAATGGCTTTGGCAATAGTGAGTTGGGAAGGTTGATAAGCATGTTATCACATAAACCCTTGTGAAACCTATCGCTCCTCCTCCACCGCTCCTGCCCTGTGATCTTACCCCAAATATTGAACCCTCGACCTACCCTGATGTTACTCAACCAGAAAATCGACCGGATTCGCACCCAAAGAGTTGCGTTAAAACTGTTAAAAAACCCACAGGGAAGAAGCTAAAGGGCAACGTCGATGTTAATTATAAGAATAAAAGATCCAGTCGTTTGATTTCACGATGTACTCGAAACAAATCCAAACCTTGTGCAGACACAAAAAACACAATTGAGGTAAGTGAAGACTCGGATTCAGAAATTGAAAGGTTCTTGGCCGAAGAGGATCCAGTGTCATATGGACTTTGCCCTGACAGACCCTACAATTATGTTAGCAACCTGCCTCCATGTCTAAAGGATAATCCTAAATTTCCTGGCATTCGATTCTGTGATAAACCTACATGTCACGTGGACGATTCTCCAACCGTTAATGCTATCAGTGCCAATGCACAGTCCCTACAACCACAGTGTAATGAGTGTCGATCCTGGATCGACATGTATTATACAGATGTGTCTTTGCTACAGTCCCGAATTAAATCTTTAAAAGACCAAGTGGATTTGTTGACAAGCGAGAACAATAGACTCCAATCCATAACTCAAGCAAAGGAGAAACTCCAAAAAACTACAAGGTTTGTCATTTTTAAGAATGTAGAGGCAACAACAGCAATAGTAAACTCCAAGATTGTTTGATATGTTTTAATCCCATGATTTGAGGTATGATCTTTTTCAATTTTAGCATGATTTTGTCGCTCTCAATTTAGGATATACGATTTGTTGAATATATTACTTTTCTTATAAAAATTAGTTTGTTTTGTTTGTTGAATAAAATATGATTGTAGTAGTAATTATAACTAGCTACAGAATTGTAAGATTTTGTAGCCAGTTAGAAAAATTTGAATTGCTTGTTTTGACAATTGAAAACACATCTAAAATCTTCCCGTTTTCATTTGTTTTCAGGAACCCATTATTTCTAAGAAGATTGAGGCACTGTTGGGATCTCCCAGCCATACCATCTTTATGTTTTTAGTAAATAGATTAGGCTGTTGATATTTTGATATCAAGTAAAATCAGGGAGGTTGCATCCCCCATATTTTTGGAACAGATTTGATGTTATCAACAGGAAACATTTTGTTCCTGAAACCTATATAAGCATGCTATTTTGTAAACATGAGATCATCTTTGCCTGGGGAAAGACTATGAATTTTTCATTTATAGACTTGAATGAAATATAATACTCGTCACAGCTTTAGCTTTTCCGTATTGTGGTTTTATTCAAGTCGTGATTATTTCAATTTGCAATTAGATTATGATTGCTTTCGTTGTCATGGTTTACTACAAGTTGGTATGATAAAATTTATATATTATCCATGTTTTATATTCCAGATTTAACACACAGTAATCATTTTATTCAAACTTGAAATTAAGAGATTTATCTTCATCTTTTATTGAACGTTTATACACAAGTTCTCACAACAGGATTTATCTTAATGTGGCTGCTTGTGAAATTATGAGATTGTTGTGATCGTATCTCTTATATGCTCTATCATTCGAATTCCATCATTACTGCTTCACATTTATGAGAAGCAATTGTAGGATCTATTGCAGGTTTACCTTATCAGACAAGGAGATTGGATGCTACACACTGAACAAATATTGGATGCGGTAACAGGTCAGTTTGTTAGTTTGATTTCATTAGTTTAATGAATACAGAAATTTCCTGTCGTTAAAACATCTTCTAATATCTGTTATTTTTGCTAGACAGTTTGATATTCCATTTCTCGAGTATAAACATTATAAGAAAATAAATCAAAAAGATTAAATAATAGCTTTACTTTTGTTTAAAAAATCAATGTATATTCGATTTTCGCGGATTTAGACTAAAATTTGTATTTTGTACATGTTATATATATATTAGAAATAGAATCATTTGTATATATCGTACATATAATAAGTAGAGTTATTTTATAAATATTAGTTAGTTAAACTGTAAATATATATTAGATGTATATATAGTTTTCAACAATTGTTATTTATTAAGTTATTGCATTTCCTTTAGTTATGTTTTTTCGCTTTCTTTAGGACTTAGATCGGCCAACGGAGCTGCTAAACCCGTCGGAGTGGATTAATCCAAATGGCTTGGGTTAATTAGACAACCCCGGACCGGATTCACTCCTCCAGTTGACGAGCGGTCAATTTCCCCCATCAACAAGACTCTATTAAACATACCTAGATCCATACTCTAGAAACAAAAATTTCCACTTATCTTACTTCTACAGAGAAAAAATCTTCCAGATCTAAAAATTTTCACTATTATTACCTTTATCAGAGTGAAAACCTATTTTAATAAAAAATTCTCACTTTTACCTTTCTTAGAGCACAAAGATTTCAGATCTTGCTTCTTTCCTTCAGATCCGACCTCTTTTCTCCAGATCGGGTTTCTTTCTTTTAGCATAGAGTTTTATAAATCAAGTAGAATACTGGGAACTACAGAGATAGATCTATACACAGAGATTTCACAACTTCAGGATGAATCTTTGCACAAAGCTTCTTCTTTCTCAGTTCCTAGCAATCACAGTTTCAGTCACGGAAACATAACCATTTGTTGGCACAGGGGCAGACCCAGGGTTCAATGCTACAACAATGCACCAACAAAACCCCAACTACTGGCCCTTTCGGCAACACCTGCGAAGTAAATGAAGTCTCACCTGAGGTAGAGGTAGGGGTGGTTGTGAGACTCATGTGTTTGCAACCTTATCTAGGACACAGATCTGTGATTATGATACTTAATAGAGCACTTAGCACCGTCAGATCCTCAATATGCAACCAATATCTACTTCACTGATAAAATGAAGATTCACTTCATTCACACTGATCTAAGGTGGTTAAGTACTTAGCACACACAGATGGATCAGATCTAGCAGAAGGAAGTACTAATCACATTCATAGAAGTTAGATCTAACATTGATAGCACAAAGCATAGCAGATCTATCTATCTATATCAAAGCACTTAGCAAGAGAGTCATAAACTCATTAATACAAGCACAAAGCATAACAACACAGTGTTTACGTGGTTCACCCCCACCCTGGGGCTACGTCCACCAATTCTTCTTATTTATTGTCTACAATCAATCGATTACAAGCACAGAGCCTCAAAAACCTTATTCTGCATAGGACAAAAGATCTGCGCAGCTCGCTAGATCCGTTTTCCTTGCGTTCCAGCACTAAGCCTTCCACAATATTGCTACAATGACTTGCACTTAACTCTGCAAGTCTCACACAGTATGCACAAAGCTTACAATTCCTGATGACATAGATCCAACTCTTGGCACTTAGCCTACTTGCATACTAACATCACATAGATGCCTTCATTCTCCCCTCTCTTTTACATTTCCTATACATCTATTTATATATACAAAATAGGCCTAAACATGGGTAAAACCATGGGCTGACATCCCATTCCCGTTACATATTCCCTCATCCCAAAAAGGACCCAAAAAGGGGCTTAGATCCCGCAATCTCTGCTTCATCTTGCGCTCCTCCTTCGATAGGTTGTCAAAGTCCAAAAATAGGTCAAACTTGACCAGATATCAACAAAACCTAGTCAAGGGCCAACACTCAGCAAGTAGGATTAAGTTGTTAAATTTTTTCAAAGTCGAATATGTTCGTAAGTTTTTGTTGAAAATGCCATCAAGTTGGTTTCTCTTTTTTCCTCTGGAGGAATGCATGCAAGAAATTAAATTAGTGGACAAAGTGCCTGCATGGTTGCACTGGATCTTTGATTTCACTTGATTTGGAATTACATTCAGTGATTAGAGTAGTTATGTGTGTGAATAAGCTCAATACTTTGAGCATATTTTTCAGCATGTTAGTTTCAACAATTTTAGTTTTCAAATTGCAAAATTATGGTTTTCATTGGGTCTGGTCACAGAGAGGTTTGAACAGGTTACATGTATATCTTGGAAGCATCCCAATGGATTAGGCATAGATTCTACGTGTTCTTTGGTGCCTCACAGGGATGACGCCATCCCCATTGGAGCCAGTGTTATCACCATATAAATTTTACGTCAATTTATGGGTGATTTTGTAGCGCTTCTAACAAATTGGCCATTTTGTAGCACTCTTGAGGTTTTTCTCTTTTCATAACAACAAATAGCCAAAATGATGTCAATTCCTTTGATTGTTAATGAAAAAATTTTGAATTGGGGGAAAGAATTATAGGTTTTAACAAATAAATAAATTGGTCTTTAGGACCAATTTTGCCTCTCGAGAATAACATGGTTTTTAGCAGGATTACTATTTATTTTCCCAAATAAAACATATTGGGGGTTTAAGCACCAAATCTTCAAGTAATCAAGCCAAATCTAAGATCTATCGAGTTAAGTGCCAAACCACAAGGGAGGATCCCACAAGGGGTGCTAATAGTTTTCACTACACGTCGATATTCCATGAATGCATCGATATATATAAACAACAGAAATAGAGCCTCCTCTTGTCAACGTGGGATATTTCCCAATGATCAAAAAGTGTCCAAACACTAAAAAAAAATCAAACCACCAGTCATGTTAATAATCCAAGTGGTAATTCAATATCATGGGTGTTGAGGAGAATATACAAATGTATGATTTCCTTAGCTAACTGTCAAGAGAATGGAGCCAAGTTTTCAAAGAGGATCGCCATTTGTACAAATGTTGTTGACTTTCACACAGGACAATAGTAGTGAATTGTTTCTATGCTCATGGTATAATTAAAAGAATTTTTACTAATTTTTAAGCAATAGGTCATTTATTGTGGACAATACCTTTTATGTCACAACAAAGAATGGAAAAAAAAAATGACAAGTTAGAGAATGCCCCTTGGTTGTTAGAAACATTATGAAACTATTGCAGGCTTTTAGAGTACCTTGTGAATTCTTCTTTGTTGTTAACTGTGCACTTTGCATCACATATTTCAGTGAAATCAGTTGTTGGAGGATGTTTCACTGTTCCAAGGGACCCAAGGGTCTTTATCTGCACTCTATAGGCTCAAGTTCTCTATGATGTTCTACCTATTTAGAACAAGGGATACCATATTTTATTGTGATTCTTGGTGTAAATGGAGTGAGAAATTAACAAAATATGCTAAGGTTGCATATTGGTTATTGCAGCATGATTTTAGTGTTATGATGGTTTCCTTTAACACATTTTGATCTAGGGTTTTTGAATAGCTCCACACGCATATGTACGATATAAGACTGTTAAATGGACCCCCACGTAGCAAGGAAAGTTGATTTTTTCAAAATAGTGAAGATCAAAGCTATCATTGTGCAACATCGTTGCACATTTTCTGAAGGTTATTGTTGCACAGCAAGCACACTGCGCAACTATGACAGGGTGCCAAGTAACCTCCAAATAAACTCGTACAGGTCAGAAACTATGCGATGTCATCCTCTTCGACTCTAGAAGCTAAAATTCATCAGGATAAGATCTATAATCTTGATTTTTTTAGGTGGTATGGATCTAATAAATTGGTCAAAACAAATATCTATTTTCTTGGAGAACAATTTACAACCGTTTCTATTTTGAATGTAACTAAGTCCTATCTTTTAGATATGATTGAGCTTGAATCTCTTAGTCTAGGGATGAATAAATGGTATATATTTTATGAATTTCAATATTGCTTGGTTAGTGAGTGTGTGAGGAAGCATTTTATTGAGTGCATATTGTAAAATATTTTCTGAGATTAATGAAGTTTGGTGGACTAGAAGTGCCTGGAATTTAACTCAAGACATTCATGTGATGGTGCCTCTTTATGTTTGTTCTCCTATTGTGTATGTGTTCCCATTGTATTAATAAATTGGTGTTAATATATTTTTTCTTTCATGTTCAAATGATATATTTGTAGCAGAATTCATCTACATTTGATGCTAGTTACATGTATTTTCAATTATTTTTCTATTGTAATCACCTTGGGATTCATCTTTGATAGATGCCCTAAGGGGTTATTTTTTTTCTCTATGATATTCTATCTACAACGATATTTATTGGCTTAAATAAGTTCTTTCTACCTTTCCTTTGAGTAGTTATCTTTCAATTTACCAAGTGTCTAACAAACCCCCATTTATCTCTGATCCTGTGACTCTATTTCCCAATGGACCTTCCATCTGCCCTCCTACCAACTCTTTAAATTTAATTTAAATTAGATATCTAGCATTTGATTCAAAACCAAATCAATCCTTTCAGTGATTGATTTGAAAGAGAGATCCCTCTCTGGGTTGGAAGGGCTAGCTTCTAGCCTCAAGTTGATTTTTGGTTACCTCCAGCATTTCCCTCCTGCAGCCAAAGGAAATTACAAAGTGATAACACATCTATATTTTCTATTGGGACCTAATGGTAGCTAGACTTCAGAGCAATCTTACTGAATTATTTGGCCCCTTGAGATGATCAAGGATATCATCAATTCAGGGAATCAGGTATCGTTTCCTGACTGTGATTTTATTTAGGGCTCGATAATCAATGTAGAGTCTCCAAGTCTCGTATTTCTTCTACACGAGAACTATTGGGATTTCATAAGGTGACGAGTTGGGTTGGATGTTCCCCTTGTGGAGAAATTCATGGATCTAATAATTTATCTCCTCATTTTCTAGTAGAGAGTGATGATAGACTGTCCCATTGGGTAGCGGTGCATCGGGGGTCATATCAATGGGATGCTTGACTTGACATTGTAGAGGTACCCTAGTAGGTTATGAGAAGATGTCTTTTTATTCTTCCATGAACTTATCCACTTTCTTCTACTACATGGAGAGATCGGTCATGGAGATCATGGATGTGGATGCAACCTTTTTCTCTCTCTGAGAGAGAATCATGAAGAAGACAAACTTCCATGTCTAAGAAAGGACCTTCCTACATTGCTTGGCAGAGATCAAGGAAATAGCACTAGCTGGGACTACCTCGGGTATCCTATACAATTTCCAGTTCAAAGTAATAATAACATTGCGAGGCCTAGACTCATATACAACATGATGTTTCCATAAATAAGGTTGGCCCAAAATAACATCAAACAATTCAAGGGAAGAAACATCACACAATACCTCATATTTGAATGGCTTGATTTCATACAACAGGAGACACTGTTGGCTGATGCGAAGATCGCTTCCTTGACGAAGCCATCTCATAGTGTAGGGTTCCGAGTGCAGTGTTGTCGAAAGGGATAGTCTCTTGATGAACTATACTGATATGAGGTTCTTTTGGCTATCACTATCAATGATGAAGTGCAGCGGAGTACCTTTCACCCACATCTGTGAATGAAAGAGGCGGTTTCCTTCCTCTAGCTCATCAAGTTTACTGGGCTGGATCTTGGTGGTAGAAATGGTGGCACTAGGTTCCGTGTCAATTATTTGTCTCCCATTTTCTAGTTATGACTCATAGTTGTAACTCACATCTGATTCAGAGGCTTTTACCTCAGCCATCAATGACTGCTTTGAGCGGCAATCAACATTTTTATGCTAGGGTCTCTTATGGAAGTCACACCACTTCTCGGTATCTTTCTTCATCTTCCCATTTTCATTATTTTCTTGTGGTTTGGATTGGATGTCTTGAGGTTTCCCATATTTTCTCTGTCCTCTATTCTATGGGTTGGGGCTGCTCTTTCTCTCCTTCTCTTGTGAGGGGTTCCTAGAACCAAATTGTCGCATCTTTTGTTTAAGCTTCTACTCAATTTTAACGACATATCGATAGGTCGTGCCCAAGGATGAGAAGTCCAAAAACTTGATTTCTATATGGATGTATATATGTAGACTGCAACGGTACTTACGCACCAGATGTCACTTAGAATATTTGATACCCTGCTTGGTGCACAAGGTATGGAAGACATCGACGAACTCTGGCACTGTTTGGTCTCTTTCCTGTTGCAGTGTGGCCCATCTTGGATATAAGTCATCATAACTTCTAACAGGGTAGTATTGTTCCTTAATAGAATCCCTAAAGAAACCCCAAATGGGTGAAACTACAAATAATTTGGATCCCTCTATATCCTTTTTATCACAGAATGTCTCTCATCAATATTTGACATGGGGGACAACCTTGAGGAGTGCAAATGTAATATTTTCTCTATCAAAAAAGTTCTGGACAAAAAAATGCCCTTCTAGAAGGTTTAACCATTTATCTACGACACCTAAATCTATTTGACCTTGAAATATAGGAATATAAAAATTGATATATACCTTGAAGGGGGTGGTGCCTCCGCTTGAGGTGGATGTGCTACTTGTCGGCAGCTATCAAAGGATTTGTGCAAAGTTGTCCATCGTGTCATTCTTATGTCGCTCAAGGGGTTCCTCGTGCAACATTTTGAAAGGATCACATGTCCCATTGTGTTTCTTTTATCCTTCCATGGGAGGTCTCTTGGACGTGAGAGAGAAGTTTTCCTCAAGGCAAACAAGCTTGAGACTCAACTCTCTATATCCTGACCATGTCGGGGACATGCATTAAAAAAACGACAAGGAGTAGACTGCTATGATACCATTGATCCTAATTTAGGAGAGGAACGAAATGAAACAAAAGTTTTATAACACTAACACAGAGACACAATGAAAAATAACAGAGATACAATAAAACTTGACTTCTATTAAATAAGAAATATGTTTAAACTATAAAATGCAAATTGAAAACAAGCTTTCTAGAATGGTGGAAACTTATCTCTGAGGAGAGATGTGACGGCTACGCTCATTCACAATAATATGAGTACAATGAGGCTATGAAGGCCTTTTTACAGTAAACATGAATTTCAAAACCCTATACATCCAAAAACCTAAACCTAAGAGATGAAGCGCCAAAAGTCATGTGGTCCCCGTTGGGGTACGTTAGTACATCAACTTCCCGAGGTAGTAACTTTTGCATACAATCTTCGTTTAGGGTGAACGATAGCTTGTTGGAAAGGTATTTAAAAGGAGATTCATTTAGGGGGCTCAATCAGAGCCTTTTTCTATCATTGAGGTGCTTGATCATGAAAAAGTGATATTTAGGCCCTCAAAATCACCTCAGAAGTTCAAGAACCAAAAAACTGCTAAAAATAGTAAGTTTCCAAAAAACAATTTTGATCAAGTTGGACAAGGTGGGTTTCCACCAAGATCCTCCTGGATCAAATATCAACAAGAATATCATCGATATTCTCACCAAGCACCACCAAGAACCACCCTAGAAGATGTGCCTTCCTTGTGTGTCGTTGTAGCTCCAAATGTTTGCTATACTAGCAAAGAGAGTGAGTGTGGTGAGTGAAAAAATGAGCCAAGATGTCCTCTATTTATATTAATCTGTCCTTTCTGGATGGGTCAGCCTAGATTTCTGGTAATTATATTCTAATATTAAATTCTTCTAGGCCAACTTGTCTTCTGTGGTTTTCACACATATGTTTAGGTTTTTTCTTACTTCTGGAATATTCTAATCTAGTCAAAGGTTACACATGGAGGATAATACCTCCCATAGCTACTGTAACATCAACACTTTTAACTTATTCAACAATGTTCTTTAGTTTATCACCAATATATTAATGCATCATAAACATTAACATCCATTAGTGCATTATAAACAATAATAAACACATCCACACAATACAAAATACACCAATATTTACGTGGAAACCCAATGTGGGATAAAACCATGAAATTCTTTTCTTATATGTCAAATAATTACATTCAAGGAAGCACCAAATTCCAATTCTCTAGCTCCAACTGGAAGGAGGCTCCAACCCACTAGTTTCTTAGGATCCAACTTGAAGGAAGGCCCAACTCCCCAATTCTCCGGTTCCATCCAAAAGAAGGCTCCAACCCCCTAATTCTTAGGCTCCAAAATGAAGGAAGCTCCAACTCCATGATTCTTCGGCTCCAACCGAAAGGAGGCTACAACCCTCTTTCCTTTCCCTGTCTTTTCATCCTATAATATAAATGTCAAATGTAGATGACTTGACATTATCATTGAATCAAATAACCTGTAGATTTCACTGTCACAACCTGTCACTATCAAGCCTTCATTGAAAACCTGTCACATCCTATACCAACCTTCTTCAAACATTTTCTACATTTCTGTGACCTATATATGTTGCAACACATGGATTTTCATGGCTCTCTTTAATACAACTCATGGATGTCCATGCTTCTCTTGTCTACAATTCGTGGACTACTACAAAAATCTCCTAGTTTCATTGTCACTGTCATTATTTATGTCAAACTGTCACTGTAAAACTTGTCACATCAACCTGTACCATTAAATTGTGACAACCTGTACCAAACAATTTGTACCAAAAATCCGTAACAATAATCTCATCAACCAAACCAAATCTAATCACCAATACCAATCACCAAAACAACTCTCAACCATATGCACAATATCACCCGGATGTGCATCAAACAAAACTACTCATAAAAACTCACAACCGTCACCCACACATGCCTCTACCAAGCATGTACCAATCACAACCAAGTACCAACATGTACCACAACAAGTGCATCAACCATGCATAAATGGCATACTCCAAGCTAACCAAGAAAGAGACTCTAGTAATACATCATACTATCCATAAATCAAATACCATAAACCCTTACATCAAACCATGTGCGAAAACCTTCGTTTTATGTAGCCTTTAATATGTACCACTCATAATCCAATCATATACCAATATCACTAACAAATACTTCTCATAATTCACCACAAGACATATCAATATAACCTTGATATGCACCAACAATGTGCCTCAACAACTCTTCCTCAAATCATGCTCTACAATAGATATCATGCATCCAAGAGGGCATATACAAAACCTCACAAAGTCATGCATTAATCATGCTACACAAAATCACTAAGATATAACCTCATAAGCACATAGACATACCTTTGCACTATGTGACTAACCCGGTGCTTCAGATCTCAGACCAACCTCAGCCTCAACAACCTGGGATGAATATTTCTTTAAACCCTTTTTTTGATCTTTTCATAGATCTGCACTCTTTTCTATGTAACCTCACAGATGTCTGCGCTTTTTCCTTGACTAGCCCACAGATGTACGTGACTTCTCCTTCTGAAGCTTGTAGATAATCTTAGAAACCCTATAACAATCACACTTTCTACCACTACAAAACTTTTGCTTCTTTAGACCTTCACCGCATTAGACCTATCACTTCAGATTTGTCAATTGTACCTTCCCATAACAATTTGCAACATAGATATCCAATGTGCTCAATATGTGTTCAATATTTTCTCATTAGGTTCTAATGAGAGTCCTTTGATCTCTTATTTATACTTCCCATTTTACCCCCTTTCAATCTTATGGGGCTAACACACTTTCTTGTTACAACTAACTTTCCTTAATTAGTCAAATCATAACTTCTTTATTGCAACAACTTTACCCATAATTAATTTCTTGTTCAACCACTTTGACTATTCAACCTTCTTATTACAACTACTTTACCCATAATTATTTTTTGTCAAAACCACTTTGACTATTCAACCTTTTTGTTACAACTACTTTACCCATAATTAATTTCTTGTTATTACCACTTTATTTTTAATTATTTTATTTTTGCAACCACTTTGACTATGAATCTTCTTGATGACTTTCTAGAATATTTCTAGAATAATTGACTTCTTGTTGACCTTCTAGGGGCTTTTAGAATACTCTTGAGGGTCCTCCAACTTCACAAGGCCATAGCTCACTAACTGTGAAGAACCATGTGGTGTTCCACATATCACCGGAAATGGCATGATGCATAGTATCCATCTATGATAGTCTCAGCTACAAAATCTAGGACCTTCATGTCTTTATTTCTCAACCAAACTCAGATTCCTTAACCAAACCTCTGGGGATACCATAATTTTCTACCGGATTTTCTTCAAGAGTTGACATCAATCTCTAAGGGTTGACATCAAGCAATAATACCAATATCCAAGGTTTGACATCAATGACAAACAAATATCCAAATCAATTGTCCAAAAATATCCCCCTTTGGCATTGATGGAAACACTTAGACATGGAAACACTCATTCTCATTCTCCCCCTGTGATCATCGCTCCTCATCAATGTTTCTATCTCTCCCCTTTGACATCAATGGAAAAGAGTATCTCCCTTTTGGGCTTCTCCCATTGACTAATCTCTCTCTAAGGCTGCTCCCCATGTTTGCGCTATCCTTTGGGTTTCTCTCCCTGTATACATTTTCCTTGGGGATACCCCCCTTGTCTTCATGCCTCCGATTACTCTCTCTCCCTTTGAAAAAGGATTAAATCCCCCTGTCAATATGTCTCCTTCTAAAACAATACCTACTCTAACCAATCATGGGAAAAATATTAGCTCCCCTTGTGGGTATGTCTCCCTATCTGTGTTGATCTTCCTTTCTGGATCTCTCTCTCTGATGACTTCTCTGCACATTTTTGTGTAGATCAATGTAGGTATTCATGTACCTACTTCCTTTTGGAGTTATTTTCCTTTTGTTCTTCCTCGTGTAAATCATTGACATATATAAAAAGCATTAAAGATTAAAAATTCAAAGTTTAAGCATTCAAATATTCATTTATCATAATCATCCAACTATCTCTGATTTAGTCTCTGAATCAATTTCTAAACCAATATGTGATGAAATCATGCTCTCATCCACTGACATATATCTATTTGAACCTACTAAATTTTTTGAAGAAACCATCTATGTCCATACTGTCCAAGACTCTACTACTCAACTGTCCACAATGATGACCCATCTGCTACTGTATTATCATGAAGACTTCTCCTGAATTTGCTACAACTAATCATCAAATGTAAATTGTGTCCATTGGTCTTCTCTATATGTAAACCAAACTCTACATATATGGAACAACCTGTGTTGAAGATATCTCTATCTGAATACAATCATAGACTTATGCCTATGTAATTTTCCAATTGATCAATCGGTCATATTGTACTTATACTAACTAATTTCTCTGAGTCTGCCTACTTGAACTCTGTAAGCTGCTCAAAATATGGTCCTCTGATCTATCTCAACGACTGCATAGACCCCCCCTGACTAATATTCGTATTACATGAGAGTCTCCAAGTCGGATGGATTGAAAGAATACCTTCTCTGATGCAGAATATTTATCTTCTTCTGTAGACTCATCATCTTTCTGAACTCTGACTTATTTCTTTCTTCATGTGGATTGATTTTGCACTATAATTCATCAAAGAAAAATTTCTTGGGCCTATTCCTTATTCATCTTCTCTTCTTTTATTTCTCGTGCGATTGCAAATCATGTGATCTATGGGACCTACTCTTTCTTTACCTTCTCTTCATTATGATCTTTCTCTTATGTGGATTCTAACAATATGGTTCCTAAAACATGTTCTTATATTGCTTTCTTTCCTTGTCTTTCTCATACTATGGCAAATCTTGTAATTTCTAAAGTATGCTCTTTATTCATTTTCTCTTCTTCTTGTTCTTTCCCAAATTATAGTATATATGATATCTATTTCTTTCTTTATGGATGTAACTGTCATGATTTTACAATTTCGAGCTATATGACCATATTTTTGGCATTTGTAAAATTCAATATTATGTGGGGCCACATAAGTATTTCTTCCTTGAACATTTCTTTCATAAGCCCTGCAATCAACAACCTTATGTCCAAATTTAGTACAATAAAAACAATGACCATAAAATAAATTTACATACCTCAGAGTGAATGATCTTCTTTGTGTAGTCCCTTTGAATTCCATCCTTGGCTAATCATGATCATGATTGAGGATTCTTTATGGTTTGAACGTGGAGAATATTCTTTGGTAGTCTTCTTTTTGAGTCTTTTTCACTTCTAGAATGTTCTTCTTAAAGGTTTGGCATTCTTCCTTCTTCATTGAACCTTTAATGAATTATGCATAAGTCTTTGGATTCTCTTCATTCTTCCTTTCTGGCAACCTGGAGGGCTTCTCTTCAACTGATGATGTGTATGTTTATTTCTCTTCAACATTTGTGTTGAGCTTGACAACTTTTACTCTCAACATGACAACTTATTCTTCAAGCTTCTCCACCTCTTCTTCTTTCTTCATCATCTAGTTCCTCATGACTTCTTCTATTCACTTTTCTTCTTCAAGTTGGATATTCAATGTGATGATTTCATCTTCAAGTTTTCTTTCTCATTGATTGAACTCTACTTCAAGATGATTTAAATTATTATTTTTTCCCTTAATATGATCTGTCAATATATTCTCTCCCTTTTCTGCTTCTTCCTTCTATGTTGTTATTTTGGCTTCCAAATACTACTTCTGATCCTCAAGAGTTTCTTCAGTCCATTTGGATTCTTCTAGATGACCTTTTAGAATCATGATCATCTGCTCGACTTTTTTTATGTTGGAGTTCTACGATTATTCCATCTTGTTTAGTTCTTCCTGGAGTGACTTGTTTTCTTTTCTTTCAGTCCTTAGATATTCAATTGCATTGATAAATTGTTCTCTATAATCAACTTATGCATCTTCGTACTCTTCCTCTTCTAAATATGTCTGACATGATGAGAATATTTCTTCTTGTTCTATACCTACATATTCATTGGAATTCTCTGATTTCGTGATGGGAGAAAAATAGATATTATGTATCTTGTCCCAAAGTTCTTTACTTGATGAGCATTTACCCACTTTGTCCTTTGCTAAATCACATAGTCCTTCCACGATGAAATCGATTTCTATTTTGTTGTTCTTTTTTAATTCCTTCTTGGTTGCAGTATTAGGTTTCCTTGTAGCATTGCATCTTGTCACAATCGATTGCCAAATATCATATCCCTGTGCCTTTAAAAATACTTTCATCCTTCTACTCCATATCTCATACTCTAGACCACTCTGAGCATCAAACGTTGGTGCTCCATTCTCATTGTATTCAGTGATATCCTTCCAATGGTTACGCTATTTCCTAAAGGAATCGACTTTGATCCTAGAGATTTTCTTCGGTCCTTTTGGCTTCTTCTAGTTGACCTTTTAGCATCATGATCATTTGCTCGAATTCTTTGATGTTGGAGTTCTCTGATTCTTCCATCTTCTTTAGTTCTCCCTGGAGTGAGTTGTTTTATTTTATTTCAGTCCCTAGATATTCAATTGCACTGATCAATTGTTCTCTATAATCAACTTATTCCTCTCTGTACTCTTCCTCTTCTAAATCTATCTAACATGATGAACATATTTCATCTTGTTCTATACCTGCATAATATTTGGCATTCTTTGATTCTATGATGGGAGAAAAATAGATATTATGTAGCTCGTCCCAAAGTTATTTACTTGATGAGAATTTACCCACCTTGTTCTTTGTTGAATCACATTCCTTCTTGATTGCAATCTTAGGTTTCCTTGTAGCATTGTATCTTGTCACAATTGATTGCCAAAAATCATATCCTTGTGCCTTTAAAAATACTTTCATCCTTATACTCCATATCTCATACTCTAGACCACTATAAGCATCAAATGTTGGTACTCCATTCTTAGTATATTCCATGATCTCCTTCCAGTGGTTAAACTATTTCCTGCAGGAACTGACTTCGATACCAACTGTTGGATTACTGAGAGGGGGGGTGAATCAATAATGAGAAATATATACTTATTTTATGTTGCTTTAATTTTTTCAACAATGTTCATTAGTTCATCGTCAATATATTATTTCATTATAAACATTAACGTCCATTAGTGCATAATAAACAATAATAAACACATCCATAAAATACACAATACACCAATATTTACGTGGAAACTCAATGTGGGAGTAAACCATAGAATGTTTTTCTTATATGTCAAAGAACTACAGTTAAGGAAGAACGAACTTCCAATTCTCTAGATCCAACTGGAAGGAGGCTCCAACCCCCTAGTTTCTTAGGCTCCCACCTGAAAGAAGCTCCAACTTCCCAATTCTTTGGTTCCATCCAAAATGAGGCTCCAACCTGAAGGAAGCTCCAACTCCATAATTCTTCGACTCCAACCAGAAGGAGGCTACAACCCATTTTCCTTTCCCCACCCTACCACCCTATAATATAAATGCCAAATTTAGATGACTTGAAACTGTCACTGAATCAAATAACCTATAGCTTTCACTATCACAACCTTTCATTGTCAAACCTGTCACTGAAAACCTGTCACAACATGTACCAACCTTCTTCAAATATTTTATATATATTTGTGACTTGACTATGATACAAAACGTGGATTTACATGGATATATTTACTTCGACTCGTGGATGTCCGTACCTCTCTTCTCTACAACTCGCAGACTACTACAAAAATCTCCCAGTTTCAATGTCATTGTCTATGTTTTTTTCAAACTATCATTGTAAAACCTATCACATAAACATGTACCAACAACCTGTAACAACATGTACCAAACAACCTATACCAGAAATATGTAACAATAATCTCATCAACCAAACCAGATCTAATCACCAAGACCAATCACCAAAACAATTCTCAACCATATGCACAATATCACTAGGATTTGCATCAAACAAAACTACTCATAACAAATCACAACCATCACCCACACGTGCCTCTACCAAGAATGTACCAATCACAACCAAGTACCAACTTGTACCACAACAAGTGCATCAACCATGCACAAAATACATACTCTAAGATAACAAACAAAGGGCCTCTATCAATACATCATATTATCCATAAATCGAATACCATAAACCCTTACATCAAACCATGTGCCAAAACTTCATTGTTATTTAGCCTTAAATATGTACTACTCATAATCCAATCATATACTAATACCACTAACAAATAATTCTCACAATGCACCACAAGACATATCAGTATAACCTAGATATGCACCAGTAATGTGCCTCAACAGATCTGCCTCAAATCATGCTCTACAATAGATATCATGCATCCAAGAGGGAATATACCAAACCTCACAAATTCATGCCTCAAGCATGATCCACAACATCACTAATATATAAACTCATAAGAATATAGACATATCTTTACACTCTGTAACTAACCTAGTGCTTCAGATCTCAGACCAACCTCAGCCTCAACAACCTGGGATGAATATCTCGTTAAACCCTTTTTTTTATTTTTTCACAAATCCACGCTCTTTGCTTTGTAACCCTGCATATGTCTTCTCTTTGTCATTCAATGGCATGTGGATGTACACAACTTCTCCTTCTAAAGCTCACGGATAATCTTAGAAACCCTAGAACAGTCTCACTTTCTACAGCTCCAAAACTTTTGCTCCTTCAAACCTTCGCTCCCTCAGACCTATCACTTCATATTTTCAATTGTACCTACCCATAACACTTTAAAACATAGATATTAAATGTGCTCAATAGGTGTTCAATAGGTGCTAATGGGAGTCCTTTGATCTCTTATTTACGCATTTTCAATCTTCTAGGGCTAACCCACTTTACTGTTACAACTAACTTTCCTTAATTAGTCAAATCATAACTTCTTTATTGCAACCACTTTACCCACAATTAATTTCTTGTTCAACCACTTTGACTATTCAACCTTCTTGTTACAAATACTTTACCCATAATTAATTTATGTCCAAACCACTTTGACTATTCAACATTTTTGTTACAACTACTTTACCGATAATTAATTTCTTGTTATTAACACTTTATTTTTAATTATTTTCTTTTTGCAACCACTTTGACTAGGAATATAAATGATGACTTTTTAGAATATTTCTATAATAATTGACTTCTTGTTGACCTTTGAGGGGCTTCTAGAATACTCTTGAGAGCCCTCCAAGTTCACAAGGCCATATCTCACTAATCGTGAGGAACCACATGGTGTTCCACCTATCACTAGAAATGGCATGAAGTGTACTATCCATCTATAATAGTCTCACCTAAAAAATCACTGACCTTCTTGTCTTTAATCCTTAACCAAACTCAGATTCCTTAACCACACCTCTGGGGCTACCGAAATTTTCTACCGGACTTGCTTCAAGGGTTGACATCAATCTCTAAGGGTTCACATCAATCAATAAGACCAATCGCCAAGGGTTGACATCAATGACAACCAACTATTGAAACCAACTGTCCAACAATTCTTTCTTGTGATCATGTTTAGGGCTCTGTAATCAATACAAAGTCACCATGTCCCATCCTTATTTTGTACCAGAACAATTGGGCTCCCACAAGGTGAGGAGCTTGGTCTGATGTGGCCCTTCAGAATTATCTCTTGGATATGTCATTTGATTTCTTCATTCTCCATAATAGAATTCTTGTATAGAGGGTCTTTAGGCAAAGGAGCATCGAGTGTCAAATAAACTGAGTGATTTACTTGAAAGTGCATAGGCACCCTAGTAGGTGATGTAAATATGTATTTTTTCTCTTATGTTATCTTTTCCACATGTTGCAGATGTGTAGAGAGACTCTGTGCAAAGGTTTTGGCAGTTGCGGTGACATTTCATTCACCTTTCGATTGAACAATAAAGAGGGAAAATATCCCATTCTGAGAGACCAACTTTTTGTAGTGATTTATAGATATCAAAGAGACTACAGTAGTTAGGACTTCCTTCATTACCCTATAAAGTTGATCTTCCAATATAATAATGACACTATAGGGCCTAGATTCATAAAAAACATGATGCTTCCACATAAATGGTTGTCCTAAAAAAAAATAACAAAATTCATGGGGGCTAACATTAAACAATAGCTCTTCTTTGAAGGTTTTGACCTCATAGTGTAGGATACATTGTTGGTTGGCGTGGATGTCCCATCCTTGGCTGAGCCAACTGATGGTGTATGGATAAGGATGTCGCATTGTTGTCAGGTTCAACCTCTTGATGACCTCTACTCAGATTAGGTTCTTCTGGATACCATTTTCAACAATGAAATGGAGTGGGGTCCCCTTCCCCCACATATGTGAGTGGAAGAGGCACTCCCCTTCTTCAAACTCCTCTACTTCCTTTAACTAGAATTTTGTGGTAGCATTGGTGAGACTGGGTTCTATGTCAATGATTAGTTTTCCCTTTTCTAGTCTTGAATCGAAGTCCCAGTCAGCATTCCATCCTGAGGATTTTGTCTCATCCAACAATTATTATTTGGAGCAACATTCATCATTATTGTACCAAGGGATTTTTTGTAGCTCGCACCACTTTCCAGTGTCCTTCTTCAATTTCCCATTACCCTTCTTTGCTAGTGGCTTGGACTAGTTGTCCTAGAACTGGCCATCCTTTCTCTATCCTTGGCCTTGGGATTTAGGCCATCCTTATTGGAATTATATTACTATGGGTTTGCATAACCAAAATCTCACTTATTATTTTTCATGAACTTCTTCTTGATCTTGACAGTATATCGTTAAGTGGCTCCTAGTGAGGAGATGTCCAGGAACTCCATATATGTTTTCATGTACCTATGTAGGCCACTGCAATGCTTTAAAACTAGGTGTCACTCGAAGTATTTAATAACAATATTTTTGTGCAAGGTATGGAATATGTTGGTGTACTCTGACACTGTTTGGTCTCTCTCTTGATGTGTAGTTTTCCATCTCGTGTACTAGTCATC
Source organism: Picea mariana (assembly GCA_032191745.1). Classification (NCBI taxonomy): domain Eukaryota; kingdom Viridiplantae; phylum Streptophyta; class Pinopsida; order Pinales; family Pinaceae; genus Picea; species Picea mariana. The sequence continues at coordinate 53,755 of JASDQU010790119.1, read as the reverse complement.
ATAGTTTCCAACAGGGTAGTATTTCTCCTTAAGGGCATCAACAAAATCCGCTCAAGTGGGTCATGGCCCAAAAATTGCAAACTCATCTTTAAAATGTTGCTCACCGTAAGTCTCCCACTAATATTTAACATGGGGAAGGGCCTTAAGGAGTGTGAAGGTGATTGTTTCACTATTGGAAAAATTTTGGATAGAGAAATAACTCTATAGAAGACTTAACCATTTTTCCAAAGAATTTACGTTTATTTGGCCTTCAAATAAAGGAATATCAAAGTTAACTTGTATCTTAAAGGCATCTCACCTCCGAAGTGAATGCTAGTTGAAGGTACCTTCATTGTTGTTGCAAACCATCGAAGGATCTAGGAGAAATTATCCACAATATTGTTCCGTTGTTGCATGAGGGATTTCTCGAGCAACAATTCGATAGGATATATTGCTTCATCATCCACATTTTTGTCCTCCATGGGAGGTTTATTAGGTTGGAAAGAATTTTTTTCCTCAAGATAAATAATATCGATACCCAACTCTCTATACCCTAACCTCATCGGGGACATGCACTAAGAATGACAAGGAGCACACTGCTTCGATACCACTGATTCAGATTATTTTCAGAATGACATGAAGGAAAAAATATAAGAGAGATATAACAAGGAAATGCACAAATATATTGCAAGGAACACAATAATATAGTAAAACTCAAATTCTATTAATGATTTTCTGTAATACAAAAGACTGTAAAATGCAAAGCGCACAAGCTAGCCAGAATGGTGGTAGCTTATATCTAAAGAGAGATGTGTCAGTTGCAGTCATTTGCAAGAAATTTGTTACAATGAGGCTCCAAAATCCTTTTTAACATAAATCGTAAATGAGAAAACCCTAAACATCCAAAACCCTAACCCCGGAAGATGAAACACCAAAAGTTTTTTGGGCCCTAATGGGGGTAATCAATACATCAACTTCCCGAAGGCGCAATGTTTGCATACGATATTCGTTTGGGAAACTTAGTACCCCATAAAAAAGGTATATCTGAGGATTACACATATTGAATGGCCCAATAATCCCAACATGGATTTATTGGGCAAGTCAAAAAAACATCGTTTAGGGCCTCAAAATGGCCTCGAAAGTTTGAGACCCGAAAAACTATCGAAAAACTGCGAAGATGGAAACTGTAATTTGAGCCAGTGGAATAGGTGGGAGGCCACTGATGTCCACCTAGATCAGTGATATTTATCCTAAAGTGTATATAGTGAGGCGAATAATGTAGTTAATGTCCATTATAAAGTAGGCGAATCATTCATTTTTTTCATGGTAGAGTATATCAATATTGTGAATAATTGTTTATGGGTAAATGTAATTAGGTGAATTTTTCTAGTTTACACACACATGCATGCATCTGCATACACACACTCAATATATGTGTTGAAAAAATATTCTCACTCTCGATTTTTTTTAGTAGTATATTTCTCTTTATATATATATATTAGATAAATTTATATCCATGTTGGGAAAATATTCTCATTCTCAATTTTTTACATTTCCCTTTAATAACGAAGAAGGATTAATTTGGTGTAGATTCCATGATCAAGGGGTGGCCATTTCAAAAAATTATCTAAAAATTACATCTAGTCACCTATCTTTGCTAGGCTCAATAAACAATGAGAGATTACAATATGAGAGAATTATTTATAGAAACTCTATTTTTTATCACATCATTAATGATAACTGTATTTGAAGAGTCTCAATAATTTGCAATTAATCGATATAACAATTATTGAGGAGTTTCTAAATTTCACATTGTACTTTAAGAGAAAATTTTCTAATTGATATGTCCCCTTCTACAAATCAATTATAATCCACCAAATTGACCACTAAGCATATTGAAAAATAATTATAATTACCTTTGAAAACTAGTAATGACCTTGCATGACCCTCAGTAAGCACAAGTCCATTTCTCCTAAACCCAACAATCAACATTACTAACAAGTCAACACTACAAGAGGGGTGGAAATGAAACAACAGCAACCACATATTCTCCTAGAAACAAGGAATATAAAAAAAAGAAAGAGAGAAAGGTAGTTGATCCTCAACACTCCAATCCCACACCTCTTGCAACATTAGTTACACAACACTTTGGCATAATCAGCCTCCTCCCACTGATAATTCTAGCAAGTCCACCTCATGCATCCTATGCGAACTAGAGGATATGAACTAAAAACACATGTATACAATATTACTAAAACACATGTACAAAATATAAAAAATGAGATACTTTAAAGATACATAGATACTAATCAAAAGACACAAGAATAGTATGTTAAAAGTATATTATATATTTATGGGTTTGATCTACTAATATTTATTTGATGTCAATTGCTACACGAAAGAAGCAAGGTGTTTTATAAAATTGATCATTGATGAACTTGGTCTCACANCCACTCAAGTCAAATTTTATTTATTGAACCTTAAGAAAGGTAATGAATTACTTAGTTTGATTTAAAAAAAAAAATTGAAGATTAGTATTGTAACAAATATTTTGAAATAGTGATGGTTAAGAACATGTCTTTCCTCCATGTAGGTCATGGGTTCAAATCTAGAAGGGGGTAGGGTATGTATACCTCCATATACTTTAGCACTCAAATTGTTGCACAAAGATAATTTATAAATATTTCAAAGATAAAAGATTTAAGAAAGCTTACATCCTAAATTTGAAATTATAACTAAACAAAATATTAAAGAAAACCAATATTGTTTAAGGTTTAATATATAAAAGTTGATCTTGACATAAACATATTCAATAAAGTAGCTAACAACACAATACAAAAAAAAACTACAAATCAAGAAACCCAAACCACTACAATATTAATAATTAAAAAAATTACCACACAAAGCAATATTGCAACCAAACTACTTAACAAACAATAGAACCTAACTTTTTGTTAATCCCTTTGATTCACAATTTCTAGAAAATTATAAATTTTAGACATTCCATATATCTATTTAAACACAAAATTAACTTTTTTTGGTTTCAAATAGAGAAATTATGAAATCAATGGAAGATTATAATATATTCCTTTAAGGTTATATATAATCTGGAAAAAAATTATAAACATTAAAAGATACAAAATTAATACTTTTTTATTGTTTGTTATCTGCAACAAAATTACAAACATTTTGTGGGGCACTAGTCCCTTCTTTTAATTTAATGATTGTTGATATTCAATATATTCGTGAATTGGCTCATATTATATAATTTACACATATTTTAAATAGTGCACTTTACATGTATGTAGTTAGTTATAAATATTATGTTAATTTCTATCATATTTGGGAATTGTATGGAATTTAATAGAAATCACACAATGATGAATGAAAGTCACTAATTAATTTTTGCAATTTCCACTTATAATAAGATTTATATGTTAAGAAATTGAATAAGTGTGGTTCATAATTACAAGCTATTATTTAGTAGATTGACTGAATGTTTGAGAATACGCTATTGATATATTAGGTGTTTATGTTGTATATCATTCATGCTAACAATTGATATGACCTATTGACTTAAATCAATTCAATACAATAATTTTTTTTAAAATAGCAAGTTGTAATAAAAATAAATAAATTCCACATAAATAATAATAGAAAACAATACAGGAAATAAATCAATTCAAAAAAATTAGTCTAAATCTATCTTAGCTCCAAACTTATGATGAGAGGGATGAAATCACCCTAAGATGGATCTAAGTTGTTGATAAATTTACACCAATCTACATGAGTTAAACCACAAATCAACAATATAGTTTTGAAAATGCCAAAAGTAGGTAAATTAGGTGTATTGAATTTTCACCAATGAGTTCAATTCAACTATATTATAAAAATATATAATTAAGTCTTTTCTAGAGTTTGAAAATTGTGATACGCTCACTCTAACAGTTGGAATATTGTGCATCACCTAAATATAAATCTTTCCCTCACCTAAAATTTTTATTTTATTGACATCATTGGAAGACGCATTTCAATCTTTATAAGACGTCTAATTAAGAGAACGAAGAATAACAAGGATTACATATGCTCTAAAAAAAATTAGCACCCTAAATGGCTGGTACAAAATAAGCTCCACAAGAGACAATTTCTTATCAATAGAACAAATAACAAGAAGGGTTACATAGTCTCTAAATAAAGTTAGTACCCTAAATGGATAGTACAAAATAAGCTCCACATGAGCCATGGAAATACATCTATGTAATATTTCTTACCAATAGAACAAATAAAAACAAGGGTTACATAAGCTCTAAATAAAATTAGTACCCTAAATGGATAGTACATAATAAGCTCCACAAGAGTGATGGAAAATGAATATGTAGTTAATACACTACTACACTACTATGCTTGTGGAAAAGAAATTGGCAGTGAATATTGTGATTGCCCAATTTACTTAATGTATTGACTAATATTCTTTTTTTCACAAAAATTAAACATTTGTCAACCCCAAACCACAACAGAAAGAACTTAAAAATATATATCTATTATCAAATCAAGGTTTTACATAGTATATAAAATGATAAACTAAGTATTAGATCTTTATATACCACAAAACATTCTTAACCCCAAAGTGTAACAACAAGAGCTTAAAATATATATATAAGTATCAATACTCATTACATTAGATAAAAACATGAAAAAATTGGATCAAGCATGGAACCTAATTTTCTAGTATCAATACTCATTGCATTAGATAAAAACAAGCAAAATTGGATGAAGCATGGAACCTATTTTTCTATCTGTAGTGAGCACTTATCTAAGGAAAACTACGGAAAATACTCAACCTACTTTTGTTTCTCACCATTCTTCTTGCTAAAATTGATAAAAGTAAATGTTGCTACAAAATTTTACTTCAAAAACACTATTGAATATACCATATTATGCAAAAAATTAAAGAAATTGTTTTAATATAAAGAATTATTCCAACCTAAAATTTAGAATTTTAACTATATTTTACTTTACCCCGGATGGGGTGACAACAGTGGAAGTAGGAGACCTCGATGAGGGTTGGCCAGCTATCCACTCGACACATTAATCGACAACATATCTCCACTTGGTCATAGGCCAACATAACTCTTGTTTGGTGAAGGCAACATATAGAGGTAGATGGGAAAGGATGAAAGTTATTAGGTAGGGTGCTAATTCAAGTAATGGAAGTATGGCGAGATGAACTAGTAGCTAAAAAAATTAGGGGAGGATATGGGATGACGTCGATGGTGTACCTCCCTAGTATAACATGTATTATGTTTAGGAGAGCCAGACCTAAGACCCGTGGGAGAAATATCCATGTCATTAAGAATGGAAGAAAGTGGAGGCTAGGATAAATCCCAAGGAAAAATATAGATGTTATTAATCAGTGAAGTCGGCTAGAGGGAAAACACAACATTATAGATAAGGTAAACCCGACGGGCTCTGTCTCACTTGAGGTTTCTCTGGGAAATCAGTGATACTGCGTGGAGGAATGAAAGATGGTGACTCGAGGGCTCTCATCCACCCTAGGTTGTTGCATATCTCTGGTGAAGATTAACTGAGGTAGGAAGTGGAACACACCTGGGAGAGATAATATTAGTAGGAAGTCCTTTTAGTGTGGGTGGAAGAGAACAAGACTCAGTATATGGATAAGAAGGATGGACCCTAGCCATGGAAATGCCTCTAGGGAAAAGATGGAGTCGACTAACAACAGAGGCCACCATAACAAAAAAAAAGGTTTAGGGGACTGGCCATCTCCAGGTAAACCAAGGTCGTACACCAAGGTAGAAAAATCATCGGAGGAAGCCAGTAAATGCTTCCACTGCCTTTGATCATCAATTGAAAAAAGGGTGATGTCATACATTTAAGAGGAGTTCTGTAGGAAAAGGAGGAATATTCAGAATGAGGATATCCTCTCAAAATCCAAGGAATGGGTTCCAAACCCTGAACAAACTAGAACCATAGATACCAAGTAGTTTCACCTCGTGGTGTTGGTTGTGGAGCCTGAATATATTCTTGATTCAGAGATCTTGTTTCAGCCATTTTTGGTTACCATTTCCTAACAGGGGGGTGTGGGGGTGTGAGGGGGCAGTGACACTTTATGGAGCCCCACCTGGTGAGGGTTCGGAGAAATCATCCCCGAAAAGAAATATTTTGGGAGAATTGCCTTGTAAAATATTGTAATTTCATAGTCAATCTGAACCATTCATCATTAGGTTACAGATTTGATGTTAAAAATTACATTAAGTTTTTTTCCCTAGAAGGAAACCCTCTTTTATGTATGCGGGAATTTTATTGTGGCCATGTATGAGTGTGAATATTGTATTCTGAGAGAGGATACTATGAGAGAAAGAAGAGGAAGTTACAATGGGTGTGTTGTAGGTTATATCCGTTCATTTGTTGGATAATAATAAAGGAAGGACTGGAAATTTCTCTAATGGTCGTAGCCCATGTTGGGTGAACCAAGTATATCTGTGTCTCTATTGTATTTTGTATCTTATGCATTTTATTTTCTCATATGTTTTATATTATTTCTCTGTAATCCTCTTTTTCTAACACATAGAGGTCTATTGGCTCACCATAGCTATGGTTTCCCAAACAGTAGGTCATCAACAGTTGGAAAATGTTGCCTTTCGATATGTAGTGCAAGTCCTAGAGGTAAAAATTGATCTCTTCTACAAGGCCTAATTTTGCATATGTTTTCATGAAAGGGAATAAAGAGACTAGAAGGAAAAACCATCCCATCTGGAGAACAAAGGGAGCATGGAAGGGACTAGGAAAGAGATCCATTCTTGTGGGAGAAGATCAATCAAAGTTGAGCTTGTGCCATAATGAGGGACCAGAGAAGTGATAAGGTCATACTTTCAGTCATCATCGAGACTTGGTGTTGGGTCTCCCTCAACTACCTCTCAATCACTAAATGTCAGATCACTCGTGTCTTTTTTTTCTGTTATATATGATTAAGGGTTTAGGCTATCACAACCCCAATATGAAAACTATTTTTATTATTTTGATGATTAAGAATGGTATGGCCCATGCAAATGTTCATGAAGTTTTAGCTCAGAGGCTCATGACAAACATAGACAATCTTAAATTCCAGGGGGAAAGTTTGGTTTCCTTTTTGGAATACCCCCAGAATCTCATTTGTAAAATTTTGTGTATTCTCAATGGATATCAGTAGTTCCTTTTTTTTTTTCTTAAAAACAAATATATATTTTACTTTAAAAATATCCATTGCTAAAAATTAAAGAAATTTTTTTCGTATAAAGAATTCGTCCATTCTAAAAAAAACTCCTAAAATTTAGCATTTTATCTATATTTTACCTTAAAAAAAATCATTGAAAAAAATAAAAAAAAATTAAAACATTAATATAAAGAATTCATCCAACCTAAAAAAACTTCAAAGTTTTAGCATTTTAACTATATTTTACCTTAAAATAATATTCACGGATTATTTTTATTTAAACACAACCCCTGGTAATGGTGAAAATTTGTCCCCTTTGCTTGAAAATTGGGGAATATGATTCTGAAATTCTCTTTTCCCCTTGAAAATAAGCCAATATGATTCATCATCGATATATTGTTTGGTTATTTATATCTAAAAATAGTAATAGGGTTTTGAGATAAGGTGAAATATAATATATTTAATAATATAAAATATTTGCCAACCTTATCCTAAAAATTTTCCTTTTAGGTAAAATTCGCCCCTAAAACATACCCTAATATACATGAATGGGACTAGGTGGTAGAGTGCATCAAGGTACGATTGCATCCCACAACTAACTTCGAATTAATGGGCCAGTACAAGGGCACTGAGAACCCTCGGGAGCACATTTGTTTCTATGAGTGATATTAGACTACCAAGAATATTTTGACAACACAATGGGTGCATAGTTTGTCCACAGTATGGATATGGTGCCTAGGATATGGTATATCCAAGACAAGACAAGAAGGAAAACATGAGACTGGGAAACGTTGAGCACTCAATTTTGCACAAAATTCAAATTTATGGCAGAGTTCCCCACATAGAGGGAAATCCTCATGAGAATGTGTCAGGGTCCTATAAATTATAGGAAGTCTAATTATTCAGTTTCTATTGGTTGTTTCTTGCATGAAAGCTCTCGGATTGCCTGTTTTCCTCGAATGGATTTTCCCATGTTAGTGTCTTCTAGTCCGGTCAATAGCCAGGGATCAAATATGCTCTTTCAAGTTTGTTAATAGGGTCTTAGGTCAGATTTTTATATTTTCAAATAAAATTTGGTCATTGGTTAGTATGTCTAGGTCAGTGCTACTCCCTCCACCTGCTTATGGTTGTCATCATCCAGATCATGGTCTAAGATTCATTTTTTAAATGTCATCATAAATTCAGTCATATTCATCACTTGAATCATCATCAAAGTGAGTTAGCAGATTAGGGGCAAAAGAATAAAGGTAATTTATCCTTGTGAAATAGCATGCCACCATCATAATTAGCAAAAATCGACATCCATGTTATAAAATACCATTCAAAAACATTTGAATAGTTTATTTCATCTTCATTAAGATCCTCTCCATCATCAAGTTTCATCTCAATCACCAGGGCATCGAAATCCTCCATCAAAACCCTTGATCGCATCCCACGCCACGCTTCTGGCATCCCATGCTACGTTTCTGGTTTTTCATGTTGCAAACTCAGAAAAGGAGGAAAATATGAGCATCTAGAGGTTTGAATAACATTCCGCGGGCTAAAATATGTTCTCACCAAGTAAGTGGAAATCCTCGTCAACTTTCCTATGCTTATTTTTCTCAACAAGTGGTGAAAACTCCTCTTCATTTGCCTTCGCTACGCTTCTACATAATTCCCCTGTGTTTTACCCTTTTCCAAGAGATTCATTTCAAACCGGTGATCAAAACCTAAAATTTATACTCCCTAAAAACTACCCCTAACCTCTATAATTATCCCATCATTTTTCCTATTCCTATTACCCCCCATTCTCTTCCTCTAAATTCACAATCATGTTTCCCTTGTTTTCATAGACATACCACATATTTTGCCTTTCCCACTAGAAGTTAGGGTTACATCATGGAAACTAGAAGCAGTGATAGTCAAAAGAAAAGTTATAATAATGGTGGACAAGTTTCCAGGTATGATCCAACATAGCTCAGAGAAATCATGGCCTCACCTTTCATTAAAGAATCATTTGAAGATGTTGGTTGCCTAGGGTTTTGTGAAAGAATTCAAGAAGTGGGTTGCCATGCTAAATTGAACAATCTCTTTGCCACCAATTTCAAGAAGACTAAAACCACAATTGTAGGGGTGTACTTCATTATTTCAACAGATGCCATTGCCATAGCTACATGAATTCCCAATCAAGGAGAAATATGGTTTAAAGGGATGGATTTGGACATTGAAAACTACAAGATATTCCTAAAATCACACTATAAAAACAATCATACTCATATTTTCCCCTTTAGACAACTGCTAGATAGATATGCCCCATTAAGGGAGGTTTTCAAGAATGTATCAGTATCACATAAGACGGCTGATGCATTTCATTTCCATCAAGCCACTTAACTTGCCTCATTTCTTATTCAGGAGCCTAGTCAAAATGATAGAAAAAGTTCAGAGCAAAGGGAAAGATCATCAATCAAATTTGTTTCATCATGGTTTGATAAAAGTCGTGATCCTCCAAAGGCTTTCAGAAATGAACATACCTTGGGAAACATTCATCCAGTCAATTTCTTTTATGCCTGCTACTAGTCAACCTAGTAGTCAAAGAACTCCATCAGCACCACCAAGGCCACAGGAGGTTGTCTCATCCAGCAAGTTGTCAATTAGAAAGGTACCTATGGTAGAGTTTGCACAGACTTACAAGAAGGGTAAAAGATTGGTTTTTTCCCCTAAAATCACTAAAAGGATGTCTACACCCAGAATTCTGACTAGGGAACAAATTAGATTACCACCTAAGGACACTATAGTTGAGAAAGTTCAAGGAGGATTGGAGCAGTCGACTAGGCATACAACAGACTCACCATTACATAAATTTTATGAGGAGAGGCCTGGTTAGTAGGATATGTGTGAACATGGAGACAAATCAAATACATAAATCATCAAGGAGCAACAATCACAAATTCAAGAGCTAAAGCATGATCCTGCAAAGGAAAATCACACGGTAGCAATACTAAAAAAAAGAGAATAGACTTTTGAAGCTTAATGTGATACATCAAAGTACCTCACCATGTCATCCATCTTCCAGCAAAGCAAAGGACAAAGGTAAACCATTGATTGGTTTGGAAGAATGGGTGGAAGACAAGAAGACGATACAGAAAAACCCTCTTCACTCTATAGGTGTTGAGATTGAGGAAGACAAGGAGTATTGGATTGGGAGAGTAAACCAATACTTAGAGAAGCTATTGAAGAGGGCCAAAAGAGACACTGAGCTACAGATAAACATGGCAAGACACTATTTCACCAGGAACCTAATTTGCAAAATTAGGGTCAAAAACATGAAAAAGAGGCTAAGGAAAGCCCTAAAGAAGCTAAAGAGAAGAGATAGCCTTGATCTCTTGGATGATGCATCACTAATTATGTAAACCCATCACACAAGGAGTCCCAGAAACAAATTTCAAGGAATTTTGACAATTTTGGCATTTTTTTGACGTTTTTGATATTTTGACAGTTTTGATGTACAGAAGCGCAGCATGGCCACGCTGCATTTTTTCTCAAAGGATTTAAATGATGAAAAATTTACATGCTTGGATAGGTATTGACCTATAATTCTCACACACACACACACACACACACACACACACACACACACACACACACACACACACACACACACACACACACACATATATATACGTTTTTGGCCATTTCAGATCACAGTGTTGAAGAAAATGCCCAAAAATAGGTCAAAAAATCACTCTCTGCCACCTTTCTGCACCAGGCGCTGCGCTTTTGGGAGTAGTTGTGGGGAAATGAAATTTTCTCCCTCATGGAGTGTCCATTTGGCTTGCTTGAGGTGTCTAATGACAACTAGACATACAAATAGTTGCAATGCGTAGTTAATAAGTGAATTTGGAGCATGGGAAGGCCTTCAAAATTCCTCTCCAAGGTTGGCACTGCGTTTTTGCAGATGGGTGTTGCGTTTTTGGGAAATGTGACAGTTTTTTAATTTTCTTGGCCAAAGTTGATTCCCACTGATGTAATTAGAAATATAGTGAATGTATATGATATAATTAAGTGTCATGGGGTTCAATTATCTCTTTCCGTGTGGATTTGGTGATATTTAATACTTGTCAAAGTCAAATTGAGTTAGTTGATATAAACTGGGAAATTTGTTTTGACTTTCCTATCTTTGGGTATTGTTAGAGATATTTTTGTGATCTGATCCTAGGAGGTAGGATTCGACCCCTCAGATGGGGAAACTTGTTTTGTATCTATATTTATACCCAAGAGAGTCAAGTAAAGGGTTGGATATTGGGTAATCATGGTGTGGAGATAATGTACATCATTTGACAGAAATAATACAGTTGAGGCATTTACAGGATTCTTGTGGCATTTATATGGTGAAGTATATCTGCTTTCTGTTAAAATGTTTTTATCATTCTCTGTGATCATTTTGTGTTTTTTCCCATTCTAATCATTAAAAGGAAATCAATAGAATAAAATTTGTCTGGTACACTCTGTCTCTGGCCTTTTAGTGGTCTATATGTTTTTCATCTGAAGTTAAGTAGACGAATTCTTAGTTTCTCCTCTTCTTAGTGGATTTTCCCCTCTTATCCATTCTATTTAATCTGAATAGATCCAATATAGGTGCTTATATTGCCCTGTAATGTTTCCTATAGAATATGCCTTGATTTTACACAGACTCTTTGACCTCATTGCTTAATGACCCATTTTAATTGTTTCTAGCCAACCAATTTAAAAACCAAACCCTGAACTAGATAGCTAGCCTAACATTCTAAACTGAAACAAATCTAAATCCTATAGAGAGATTCCTCTCTGAAGCTGGCAGGGCTAGATCCCAGCTTCCAAAGCATTTTGTGGTTACCTCAGTTTCCCTTGATACATCCCAAGGAAATTACCGAGTGCTAACATAATGGAGACCATACTGGGAAACCTTCCTCAGAAAAGTGTATCAGGTTCTAGATATGACTACTAATGGTTAACAGTAATCAGACACTAAGCAGGCTGTGTATTATTCACCTGGAAAATCTAGCCTTGAAGAGTCTAGATTCCAAAGCTTCATTGGCGACTCCAACTTCGAAGAATCCAGATTCCAAAGATTCATTGGCAACTCCAAATATTCATAACAGATTTACAGAAGGAAAAATCTCTTAAAAAAGGATGGAAAAAAGGCGTGTGAGATTCAAGTACTTAAACCTGAAATCTTTTCAAAATATGATTTTATGTTGTATCAAGTGCCTTTTATTTTTTCTTGAGTACATCAAAGATACTTTTTCCAATCTAGACTGCAAAAAAGTACATGATCCCCCTTTGACAATTTTTTGTCATCCTAGTGAGACAACAATTACATTTCTTGGTTGTAATAGTATCCCTAAACAAGATTCAGATGACAAAAAAATCCCAGTTGATATAGTTTCCTCTCAAAAAACAGTCATGTCTACTGCCCGGTATGCTCCATTAAAATTGTCATCCCCTTTGCATGATTTACCACAGAATTATGGGCAAAGGATGCCTAAGTTTGATTACATAGGTAAGATTACATCCAGGTAGCATGTCAGTAGAATCATTGATTTTATGGATTTGGAGGAGGTTGATTATGAGTATGTGAAATTGAGGTTGTTTCCTCAAAGCATTGCAGGAGAATTCAGAAGGTGGTATAAATATCTAGCAGCTGGAAGTATTCCTTCATTCCAACAATTTGAATATGTTTTCATTGACATATGTGAGGTCAAAATAAACCCTTTTCAGGTTATAGATGAATATCGAAACTTAAAGAGGCAACCTGGTGAAACAGTCCAAGGGTTCTCAACTAGATTTAATAAAGTTTATAATTCCATGCCTGGAGATATCAAACCTCCTCCCAATTTGGTTATGCTCGATTTTTCAGATGGTTTTGAGGCTGAGATTGCTTACCAACTCAGAGAGAGGAACCTTTCCACTTTGGATGACATTCAGAAAGTCGTGGTTGATGTGGAAGCCAATCTACTGATAAAAAGGGACAGTATGGAACATGAAAGAAAGCAAGAAATGAAAGAGGATAGTTCCCCTTTGTTGAACCATAAGTTGGACATAGGGATGAAAACCGTGGGAAGATTGATAGAAAAGTTCACGTTGCAAGATAAACTCACAGCTACAAAGCAGCCAATAAGATCTCCTGCTCAAGAAAATTTTATAGATTAAGAAGAAGTTGTTGGCCCAAATTGTCCCATTGATGACTCATGTTGTCCTGAGTTAGAAGATGATGATTTTATGTATTCTTTTGTGGAAGTCCTAAAATTGTATTTATAGATCAACATAAAGATGAACATTTTTCTTTCTCAATGTTCATGGTTGATGACGTTGCTTGTGAATTTGATTTGCCTAAGTACGATGAATATGATGATGAGTTTGATGTTAATTTTTTAGAGAAACCTGTAGCATGTTTTCAACAATCCAAGGAAGGAAGTCACCTTGCACATGTGTTTTATGACAGAGAGGAAAATTTTAATGAAAATTATGAATCGAGTAAACAGTCTTGTAGCCCTTACAGTGAACACAAAGAGAGTGATGAATTCACTGACGATAACTCTTTACCTTTATGTTATGCTACATTTGGATTGATAAAGGAAAATTATGAACTAACCAAAGAAGAGAAGCAATTTGAATCTAGTTTAAAATGGAAACAACCTTTTTTTATTTTGAGTGATTCAATATCTAATTATTTGGATGGGTTCTGCAGTCCTAGTGGTCCTCCTTTAGTTGTTTGTGAGCCTGAAAACAGGGGTGAGGGATTTTTAATTCAACAATCTTTCAGTTTTGATATTGAGCACGGAGAATACAATGAACTTCTTGATCGGGATTCTTTACCTTTATGTTTCTCTTCATTTGAAATGATAAGAGAAAATTATAAGGTTTCCAAGGAAGCCAATAAGCAAGTTGACAGTAGTTGGAAAACATCTCCTGAGGTTGTTGAAAGTGTTGTTTGTAATACAAAACATTTTTTCAGTCCACAATCACAGTTACCAAGAAACATTCAGTTTGAAATTATAGCTGGAAGCATGAAACACGAAGAATTTATAAAAAAACATGCAGTTTCATCAGAACCGATCCACAACAGGCTACAAAATCTCTCTTTTATTTGCAATGATCCAGTAGGTGATTATATGGATGATTTTTGTGTTCAAAATTCTCATCTTTTGGTCGGCTGTCAGTTTGAAGATAGGATTGATAATGATTTAGTTTGCCATACAGTTTTAATGCCTAGCCCATCAGTAGTCTCATTACATTAATCACGAAGGTCACAGGAAACCTTGCAGCCTTATCATGACATTTTTAGGTTGGAATTTCAAGAAAGCATGGATGTTGGGAAAGTTTTAAAATAAAGATATGGAAACCACCTATAGCAGACCAGTAATGTGTTAAATGGACCAGAAACTAATATTTATTCCTATGATGATCCTTTTTCGGCATTCTTGAGGTCAACTGGTGAGTTATTGCTTTACAATTTCATTAAAATTCAATCTATTTGCAAGTTTTTATTGGAGTTGTCATCATCCATAGTTTCTATTTTGCTCATGAGAAAGCACTTGTAGAGTATTCAATCTGCAGAAAAAATGCTAACATGGTTACACTAGATTTTCGATATCACTTGATTTGTTTTTGTACTCAGTAGTAGAGTAGGAAGTAGTGTGTTGGTTTTGTTTTTATTTCAAGTGTCAGTTTCCAACAAAGTTTCAAGTTGTCGGGGTATAGTTTAGTTTTCAGTCTAGTTTGTCAGTCATTTGAGTGTCAAGTGTTTTGGCTTCATCGCCCAATGGATGAGGCTACCTAGTCTATGGTGTTCTTGAAATGTCCTAAGGAGCTGCCATCCCTAGTTGGAGCCTATGTTAGGGTCCTATAATTTATAGGAAGTCTGATTATTCAGTTTCTATTGGTTGTTTCTCGCATGAAAGCTCTTGGATTGCATGTTTTCCTCGGATGTCTTTGTCGCTGTTAGTGTCTTCCAGTCCAGTTATTCACCAGGGATCAAATATGCTCTTTCAATTTTATTAATAGGGTCTTAGGTCAAATTTTTAAATTTTCAAATAAAATTTGGTCATTAGTTAGTATGTCTAGGTCAATGCTACTCCCTCCACCTGCTTATGGTTGTCATCATCCATATCATGGTCTAAGATTCATTTTTGAAATGCCACCATAAAGTTAGTCATATCCATCACTCGATTCATCATTAAAGGGAGTTAGCAGATTAGGGGCAAAAGAATAAAGACAATTTCTTCTTGTGAAATACCATGCCACCATCATTAGAAAAAATCGGCCTCCATCTTATAAAAGACCATTCAAAACCATTTGGATAGTTCATTTCACCTTCATTAATATCCTCTCCATCAT
The DNA here is from genome assembly GCA_032191745.1 of Picea mariana. NCBI lineage: Eukaryota > Viridiplantae > Streptophyta > Pinopsida > Pinales > Pinaceae > Picea > Picea mariana. The sequence continues at coordinate 38,211 of JASDQU010790119.1, read as the reverse complement.
CAAGTTTCATCTCAATCACCAGGGCATCGAAATCCTCCATCAAAACCCTTGATTGCATCCCACGCTATGTTTCTAGCATCCCACGCTTTCTGGTTTTTCATGTTGCGCACTTAGAAAAGGAGGAAAATCTGAGCATCCGAAGATTTGAATAACTTTTTGTAGGCTAAACTACATTCTCATCAAGTAAGTGGACATCCTCATCAGCTTTCCTATGCTTATTTTTCTCAGCAAGTGGTGAAAACCTGTCTTCACTTGCCTTCGCTACACTTCTGCATAATTTCGCTATGTTTTCCCCTTTTCCAAGAGATTCATTTCAAACCGATGATCAACACCTAAAAAATATACTCCCTAAAAGCTACCTATAACCTCTGTAGTTTTCCCTTCAGTTTTCCTATTCCTATTACCCCCCATTCTCTTACTCTAAATTCGAAAGCCTTTTCCCCCTATTTTCATAGACATACCACATCTTTTCCCTTTCCCAATGGAAGCTAGGGCTACATCATGGAAACAGGAAGCAGTGATACTCATAATAAAATTTATAATAAAGGTGGACAAGTGTGCGGGTATAAGCCAACACAGGTCAAAGAAATCATGGCCTCACCTTTCATTAAAGAATCATTTGAAGATGTTGGCTACCTATGGTTTTGTGAAAGAATTCAAGAAGTGGGTTGCCATGCTAAATTGACCAGTGTATTTTCCACTAATTTCAAGAAGAATAAAACCACAATTACATGGGTGGAATTCACTATTTCAACAGATGTCATTTCCATAGCTACATGCATTCCCAATCATGGAGAAATATGGTTTAAAGGGATGGATTTGGACATTGAAAACTACAAGATCTTCCTAAAACCACACTATAAAAACAATCCTACTCATATTTTTCCCTTTAGACAACTGCTAGATAGATATGCCCCATTGATGAAGATGATCATGAAATACCTCACTTGTGAAGGGAGATTTTCAAGAATGTATCAATATCACATAAGACTGTTGATGCATTTCACTGCCATCAAGCCACTTAACTTGCCTCATTTCTTATTCAGGAGCCTAGTCAAAATGATAGAAAAAGTTCAGAGCAAAGGGAAAGCTCATCAAAAAAAATTGTTTCAGCATGGTTTGATAAATTCCATGATCCTCCAAAGGCTTTTAGAAATCAACATACATTGGGAAACATTCATACATTCAGTTTCCTTTCCGCCTGCTACTAGTCAGCCTAGTAGTCAAAGCACTCCATCAGCACCACCAAGGCCACAGGAGGTTGGATCATCCAACAAGTTGTCAATTAGAAAGGCACCTATGGAAGAGTTTTCACAGACTTATAAGAAGGGGAAAAGATTCATTTTTTCCCCTGAAAGCATTAAAAGGATGTCTACACCCAGAATTTTGACTAGGGCACAAACTAGATTGTTTCCTAAGGACACTACAATTGAGAAAGTTAAAGGAGTATTGGAGCAGTCACCTAGGCATACATCTGAATCACCATTGCATAAATTTGAGGAGGATATGCCTGATGAGCAGGATATATGTGACCATGGAGACAAATCAAATAAAGGAGCAGCAAGCACAAATTCAAGAGCTAAAGGATGATCTTGCAAAGGAAAATCACATGGTAGCAATATTAAAACAAGAGAACTAACTTTTGAATCTTAATGTGATACATCAAAGTACCTGACTAGGTCATCCATCTTCCAGCAAAGAAAGGACAAAGGTAAAACATTGACTGGTTTGGAAGAACAGGTGGAAGACAAGAAGACGATACATAAAAACCCTGTTCACTCTATAGGTGTTGAGATTGAGGAATACGAGTATTGGCTTGGGAGAGTAAATCAATACTTGGAGAATCTATTGAAGAGGGCCAACAGAGACACTAAGTTGTAGAGAAACATGGCGAGACACTATTTCACCAGGAACCTAAATTGCAAAATTAGGGTCAAAAACATGAAAAGGAGGCTAAGGAAAGCCCTAAAGAAGCTAAAGAGAAGAGATAGCCTTGATATCTCAGCTGATGCATCACTGATTATGTAAACCCATCACACAAGGAGTCCCAGAAACAAATTGCAAGGAATTTTGACAATTTTGGCAAATTTTTTAAGTTTTTGGTATTTTAACAGTTTTGATGTACATAAGCGTAGCGTGGCCACACTATGCTTTCTCTCAGATGATTTAAATGATGAAACATTTACATGCTTGGATAGGTATTTACCTATACTTCACATATATATACTTTTTTTTACATTTTCGATCACAATGTTGAATAAAATGCCCAAAAACAGGTCAAAAAATCACTCTCTACCACCTTTCTGCACCAGGCACTGTGCTTTTGGGAGTAGTTGTGGGAAAATGAAATTTTCTCCCTCATGGAGTGTCCATTTGGATTTATTTAGGTGTCTGATGAAAACTAGGCATCCTAATATTTCCAATTCATCTTTTATAAGTGAATTTGGATCATGGGAAGGCCTTCAAAAGTCCTCTCCAAGTTTGGCATTGTGTTTTTGCAGATAGGTGTTGTGTTTCTGGGAAATGTGATAGTTTTTGAATTTTCTTGGTCAAAGTTGATTCCCACTTATGTAATTCGAAATATAGTGAATGTAGATGATACAATTAAGTTTCATGGGGTTTAATTATATCTTTCCATGTCTATTTGGTGATATTTAATACTTGTTAAAGTCAAATTGAGTTAGTTGAGCTAAACTGGGAAATTTGTTTTGACTTTCCTAGCTTTGGGTATTATTAGAGATCTTTTTGTGATATGATCCTAGGAGGTAGGATTCGACCCCTCAAATGGGGAAAGTTGTTTTGTATCTATATGTAGACCCAAGAGAGTCAAGCAAAGGGTTGGATACTGGGTAATCCTGGTGTGGATCTAATGTACATCATTTGACAGAAATAATACAGTTGAGGCATTTATAGGATTCTTGTGGCATTTATATTGGTGAAGTATATCTTCTTTCTATTAAATTTTTTTTATCATTCTTTGTGATCATTTTATGTTTTTTCCCATTCTAATCATTAAAAGGAAATCAATAGAACAAAATTTGTCTCATACACTCTGTCTTTGGCCTTTTAGTGGTCTATATGTTTTTCATCTGAAGTTAAGTAGAGGAATTCTTAGCTGCTCCTCTCCTTAGTGTATTTTCCCCTCTTTTTCGTCTTATCCATTCCATTTAATCTGAATATATCCAATTAGGTGCTTATCCTGCCCTGTAATGTTTCCTGTAGAATCTGCCTTGATTTTACACAGACTCTTTGACCCCATTGCCCAATGACTCATTTTAATTGTTTCCAGCCAACCAATTTAAAAACCAAACCCTGAACTAGATAGCTAGCCTAACATTCTAAACTCAAACAAATCTAAATCCTATAGAGAGATCCCTCTCTGAAGATGGCAGGGCTAGATCCTAGCTTCCAAAGTGGTTTGTGGTTACCTCGGTTTCCCTTGATACAGCCCAAGGAAATTAACGAGTGCTAACAGAGTGAATAAATTTATCTTTAATAGGTAGCCCAATGATCCCATACAAAATTTGGTCTACGCATATCGCAAGCCAGTTGTAATATTAAACCAACTAGTATTTGTTTGAAGGTGTATAGTGATGACGCATAAGAGGATGGCCCTTAGAGCCTACAAATTAATGAAACAAAGGGCAAGTGCGCAGTTCAGGGGAAAGCCTCTAGTAGCACTATTACATACTATGCAAATTCATTAAAGACAAAAAAACATAACATCGACATAGAAGAAGCATCGAAGATGGTGATAATTGGGGATTATTGGGATCATGAGATAGTGACACAAGTGTTGGACTTGATGAAATAATATGAGGACTTGTTTCCTCTATTTTTTTTTATATGAAGTGGATTGTAGGATCCCCATGAGAAATGAAAATTCAACTAAAGCCTTATGCTAAACCGATCAATAAAATACCATATCAATTGAATTTGAAATATAAAGAACAGGTGCACAAGGAGTTGGATTAAATGCTCAATGTAGGTATTATTATATCGGTGGAAGAATCTGAGTGGATCAATCCAATGGTAGTGCATCTGAAGAAGATATGGAATCTAAGAATTTGTTTATATTTGAGGAGCCTCAATGAAACCTGTATACATGATCCATTTTGCACACCATTCACAGATGAAGTATTAGAGAATTTAGGTTGGTGTGAAGCTTATTCATTCACAAATGGATTTTTAGGCTACCACCAAGTGCACATTGAGAAGGAGGACATATCCAAAGAAAATTTTGTGACATAATGGGGCTCATTTGCATACACTGTGATGGCCTTTGGGTTGAAGAATGCACCTATAGTGTTCTCAAGGATTGTTGTTGCAGTGTTCAAGTAATTTATGCACAAATTCTTGGATGTATACCTAGACAATTGGATAGTATTTAGCTTACTTAAGGAGCACATATAGGTCCTATGGTTGAGGCTAGATAGGTTCCAAAAATTACATTTCTCTTTGAACATAAAAAAAAAGTGCATATTATGTACATTGTTTGGAATGTTATTGGGACATGTCATATGCAAGGGATGATTCCTAGTTCATTAGGAAATGATTGAATAAATTGTGGACATGATAGCCCCGGCCTCAGTTAGAGAGCTTCATGTGACATTGGACCACACAAGGTACTACAAAAATTTTATGTGAAGTTATGCAAAGATCATTACACCATTGGAAAAACTGCTACATAAAGATACCAAGTATGTTTGGACATAGAAATGTCAGGATTTGTTAGATACATTAAAGGAGAAATCAGTATCTACGTTGATCCTTATATTTCTCAATATTACCAATATATTCCATGTCCATGTGGATGCATCATCAATTTCATTGGGTGCAGTGCTTGTGCATCCCAAAGAAGACATCATTGATCATCCAATCTACTTTTATAGCAAGAAATTATCAAATTCTAAGAATAATTATATGACCATGGAGCGTGAAGGACTCATGATGATCTATGACCTACATAAGTTTCGACATTACTTACTTGGAATTCCCTCCAGGTTTTTCATTGACCATTTGGTGCTCAACTAATTGGTCTATAAGCCAGTTTTGTGGGGAAGGATATGCTAATGGCTAGTGATTTTCCAAGAATTTGAGTTTGAAGTAGTAGTCAATCTTGGAAAACACAGTGTTGGGCCTAACCATATCTCTGGGATAGAGGTAGGGGAATATGGAGGAAGTTTAGATGATGAGCTCCCTTACGCACATCTCTTCAGGGTCGAAGCGGTGCCAGATTAACTAACAGATATTGCAACATACCTAACTATAGATCATGCATCAGAGGGATACAATCAGGAACATCATAGAGAACTAGTGACCTATATCATTTATTATCAGTTGATCATAGGAGTTTGGCACATATGGGATCTTGTACAGGTTCATATTAGAGCACAAGAGATGCATGGTCTTCTATGAGGTGCATGAAAGTATTGCGGGGGGACACAACGTAGGAAAGGAAACTATGCAAAATGTTTTCATCACATGGTTATGGTGGCCATTAGTATTTAAAGAAGCTAAGGAATATTTAAAGCATTGTTAAATTTTCTAGCAGATCGGGAAGCCTTCAAGAAGAAATGAACTGTCACTTTTCCTGGTCACCATGCTAGAGTTATTTGAAAAATGGGAAATTGACTTCGTAGGTCCAATCAATCCACCTACATGCAGAACCAATGTGTGATACATTATTAATGAAATAGAATACTTGACCTGTTGGCAGAAGTCGCACCGGTGAAAGATTGTACTGCATAGATAGCAATGTGCTTTATCTTTGAAAATATAATCACCAGGTTTGTCTGCCCAAAAGTGTTGATGAGATATTAGGACATGCATTTTTTGACTGACACCATATGTGCACTAACTCAAGAGTTCATGATCCATCACCAAAAGAGTACACCGTATCATCTGCAGGCCAACAACATGGTCAAAGAATTTAACAAGATATTAGAGCATGTGATGACTAAGGTATGTAACATACACCATGATGACTGGGATCATAGGATTCCAATAGTACTATGGGCATATAGAGTGACCTACAAATGATTTACTAAGCATACACCTTTCAGCTTGGTATATAGTAAGGAGGTTGTGATGCCCTTAGAATTTATGGTACCAAGATTGTGAATTAACATTGTGACATAGATGTCAGATGAATAGTCCCTTCAGAAGTGGTTGTATGAGATATTGGACCTAGAAGAGGACTAAATAATTATGGGTCACATCTAGATGGTTGAGAAGTAGAGATAGAATTCCTGGCATGACTGCAACATGCGATGCAATACTATACAATATGTATCTTTGGTATTATTGTATGGAAAAAAGTTATTGAATCACCCTAGTAAGTTGCAAATGCACTGGTTAGGACCCTATAGCCTATTATACATGAGTTAGGTAGGTGTAAAAATGTTTCCAATGTTGTGGGGCCATCCCCTCAAAGGAATAATAAATAGAACTCAGATAAAAGTATATTATGGCCTGCAAGAGTCAGATGCATCTTTAGTTTTATAGTAGGGTAGGTGTAACACACCTGACCCCTAAGTACCCTTTCTAGGGATGGGGCATAAAAAAATTTCTTACTCTAATTAGCTCGAATCATCTCTCTGAGGTCTTCATCCTCTTCTACTTACCCATATATTTCTAATGACTATTACCAAGCTCTAATACGACCTCTAGTTTACAAGTTATGGCTTCCTGAAGTTCTTCAGGCATTTATTTGTTGAGGGCCACGTGGCACCCACATGGTTCCATATCGTTCGTACTATTTATAGGTTCCTACCTCCCGGGGGGAAGGTCCATCCACCATCCAAACCAAAGAAAAGACTTAATCCTCATCTAACACACAGGCTAGAGGATAATTTGGCATTCAACGCTTCAACGTTGAATGTCCCTTTTATTTTCTACATGCATGTCCTCCAAAGTCTTGAATACCCAAACTCCTGAAGGAGACTGAAATATCTCCACATGTCTTTGGCCTTTAGGCCTTTCAACTTACCCACGAAATTTCATCCCAATCCTCTGGACTCCCATAGGGTCCACCCTCGCACGTGGTGACGTACTAGTGGCGAAGGCGAATACAAGTCGGTCCCTCATACTCCTCCCGCCAAATGGACCAAGCGGGTAAGTGCTAGGTGTGACATGGGGTAAGGCAGAGATGACACATGTCCACTTCAGTGGGTGATGCATGTCACATGTTAATGGGAATGTAGGGTCACGAGATGTACGATTCTAGGTGACACATGGCACGTTAGTCGTAGGTCCATGTCACCCTGGATGATGTCACTGTGCCACATCACTTCAGACTAATAGCCTTCCAAGCCCTTCAATCTCACGGTCAAGGTGTGTTCGCATAACCCCTGGATCGACGACCTTCATTACTTCGTAACTTCAGTAATTGGGGAATCTGTGGTGTGACTTCCTCCTTACTCCGAAATTGGTTAGTGTCAGCCTGACTATGGTCTAGATCTAATGGTCATGGGATATCTCGAAGGGTCCCTAGATCTCCAGTCCTCATTACTTCACATCTTCGGCCTTCCAGAGATTTGGCATCATGGTCGCTCCGCTCTCCCGAAGAAAGACTCCATCGGGGTATCATACCCGATTCCCTCCATTGTTTGATCATACGATTAAGAGGGGTTCCTAATGGGCTCCTTAGATCCATGGCTCTCATCACTTTGTGACTTCGACATTTGGGGAGTTTGATGTTATCTCATCTCCATTCTTCTGGAGTGGGACTTCGCTGAAGTTACCTCAGTGTGGATCCAATGGCCAAGGGGGCTCTCGAATACCGTCGAATTGGTGGCTCATGTTACCTCATGATGGACAAATGGATCAAGGTTTAGCGGTGGGGAGGTTCTATCTTCCATAGCTAGGGAAACTGGAAAGCACCGGTTAACCTTGTGGGTAACCATAACCATCAATTGCCTTAATCTGATATATAAATGGTAGGGTCGAAACACTCCAAAGTTTCGAACTCCCGGGACTCCAAAGAAAGAAAGGCTTAGCTCCTTTCGGGCCTAGCGTAGGGTTCCCAGACCTTGGTCACATGGGTCCTTTGAAATATCTTGTGGACTACGTGCTAATTCATTTAGTTGTAAATGGGTTAAGGACATGGGAATGAGTCCTCGGTCACATGGTGAAGAGATTCTAAAGGAGGCACCCTCCTTCCACATGGTTTGAACTTGGAATTCCCACAAAGGTAGACTCTAGAGATCTATAAGACTTAAAAAAAATTGTAAATCCTACCCTGACTCTCTTGCAGGCTTACATCCCACAACTCTTTAACTGCTAAACTGAGGCATGCAAACACCCATTCAAAAGCATGAGTTCACAGAGAGATAATATATATATCTACCTTAACCATTCAATACATAACTCATTCATATACATATAAATATATTCAATCGACATTTATGTTTCAATACACAGAGTATGAAGATAGTTATTAGAAACCAGAAATTGTGAAGTGACTGGTGAAAGGGGTGCATGTCTCCACCCAACCATAGGCATAGCCACTCTTGATAGATTTACTATTGGCCACCCCCAAGATAGACCATGATGCTCTGAGAGAGACTCTTTCTTCTTTCTCAATGACAGTCAAGGATGGAGTTTACTCTCCTCCTCCCATAGGATCTTGGCCATCAATTTTCTCTATACCAAGAAAGGAGGTATGCACGAGTACTTCCACAGTCACTCGTCAGCCTCATTTATCATCTTGTAACGAAAAACCTGTCAACATATTATTCAGCCTAGAACAAGCTTATTTCCTAGTTCTTCCTTGAACCAGAGAGTCGTATCCACTCTTTTTCTCTTTTCGAGATTGGTCTTTAGACTATGCTCTCTCTGTAGATCCGCTTGCTCGCTCTCTCTTGTCTCTACCCATGAATTACCTATTTTATTTCCTTCCTCGGCAAGTTTGCATGGTTTTAAATCCCCATCTCATGGTCAAGTATGGAAGTCTTGAAGATGGGTACTCTACACCATCTCCTCATTAACTCTTAAGGAGGACTCTTCTAGCTACCACTCTAATTGGTAATTATTTTTTGGGTCAGAGAACTCTTCTGGCTATGAACCATTAATTCCAGTAAGGTACTGGTTTGGTGGGGGGTTCATATCAATCATTTCTAGTTCCCCTCACCATCTCTTTCATAACATCCATGGTCTATCTTGGCAAACCCCCCTTTCAGTAGTTATGCAACATTTATCCATTTTCTATTAATAACATAAAATACATACATTGACCTTTTATAACAAAAGGTTAATCAAATCAAACATTCACACATATCTAGTCTACCATAGTCTCTTAGCCAGCTATAGTTATATTTACAAACTAGGGGAAACATAGGTATTACAATCCCATCCCCCTTAAAGGAACATCATCCTCGATTTTCTATCTGTCGATGTGCTCTGTAAGTACAGAAGTAAACAAAAATGGGTATGCTTATTTCATGGCATCCTCCATTTCCCATGTAGCCTCATCTAGGCCAAAGTGTTTTCACTGCACCTTGACCTGTGCAATGGTTTTATTCCTGAGTTTGGTTTCCTTCCTGTCTATTATTCATTGAAGTTCTAGCAGGAATTCCTTCTCTTGTTCCACTTGAATCACAGACCATTCAATTATATGATTAGAATCATGTACATATTTCTTCAATAATGAAACATGGAAAACATTGTGTGCCTTCATTGTGGGAGGAAGTGCTAGCCTATAGGCTACAGGTCCCACTCTATCCAAAATTTCAAAGGGTCCACAATACCAAGGTGCCATCTTGAAACAAGCTCCCATTCTCAAGGATATTTTCTTGGGCCTAACTCGAAGATACACATGATCCCTTGTTTTGAATTCTCTAGGAGTCATATTTCTATCTGAATAGCTTTTATGTCTATCCTGAGCTATTTTCAGATTCTATTTTATTTGAATTACTTGTTGTTCCATTTCTTTCAGCATGTCTAGCCCGATTGCAATTCTATCCACTGGGTTATCCTAGCTGATTGGAATCTTGCACTATCTACTATAGAAGGCCTCAAAAGGGCTCATCTTCAATGACTCTTGATGGCCATTGTTGTAGAAAAAATATACCAGTGGTAGGTAGTCTTCCCACTTCTTAGGCTGATGCATTACATGCATCCTTAACATGTCTTCTAACACTTGGTTTACCCTCTATGTTTATCCATCAGTTTGAGGGTGATAGGTTGTACTAAATAGAAATTTAGTTTCAAAACCAGCAAACAAAGATTTACACAAGCTTGAAGTAAATTTTGTGTCTCTATTAGATATGATCTCCTTAGGCATACCATGTAGCCTAAATATTTATTTTATGAAAATGTTGGAAATATCTATTTCCTTGCAAGTTGACATGACATGAATGAATTGAGAAACCTTGCTCAATTTTTCCACCACCACCATGATGGTGTCATTCTATTTGGCTGATTTTGGTAATCCTGTGATGAAATCCATGGAGATGGTTTCCCATTTCCATTATGGGATTGGAAGGGACTACAACATCCCTGTTGGATGATGGTGTTCTACCTTAACCTACTAACATTCTAGACACTTAGCCAAGTAATCAACTATGACCTTCTTTAGTCCCGGCCAATAAAACAATTTCCTAGTGGTTGTGATCATCTTATTATAACAAGGATGACTAGTATATGGTATTTTGTCTAGCTCATCCATCATGAATCTATTCAATTCATCACAATTTGGAATATAAAACCTGCCATTGTAAGTTAGAAATCCATCATTCAACAATTGATAATCTTCATACTTCATCCCTGTGGGATCTTGCTCAAAGTATGATTTTACAGTATTGAAAAATGCATATGTTTCTTGTGAACTTTTGAATCTCTCCCTGACTTTGATTTCAAATGTCCTTACAGCTTCCAGCTAAATCATTTTCAAACTTCTACTAAGGGCATCATCCACACTATTTTCTTTTCCTCTGATATGTTTTATTTCAAAATCAAACTCACCAAGGAGAGCCATCCATATAACTTTTCCAGCATTAAGTTTTGGTTGATCAAATAGGTGCCTCAACCCACAATGATCTGTCATCAACAAAAATATTCTACCCATGAGGTAATGCCTCCATATTTTTAAATCATGCACTATGGTAGTCAATTCTACATCATGGGTCACATAATTTATTTCATGCTCATTCAATTTTCTGGATTCGTAGGAAATTACATGTTCTTCTTGCATAAGGACTCCTCCGAGTCCTTCCTTGTAGAAATTTGTACACACAAGGAAGTCCTTGTTTGGATCAGCAATCTTCAGCACAAGTGCATTGGTTAGAAGGAATTTTAGTTCTTGAAATAACTCTTCACATTCTAATGTCCAAAGGAATTTAACTCCCTTTTCTAAAGGGAAGTGATTGGGAAACCAATATTGGAAAATCCTTTTATGAACCTCATATATTATCATGCTAGGAACATAAAGGATCCGATATCAGATACATCCTTTGAGGTAGGCCAATCCATAATGGATTTGATATTTTCGGGATCAACTTCCACCCCTTCTTTAGAAATAACATGGCCTAAGTAATGGACTTTTTTCTGGAAGAAGTCACACTTACTAAAATTAGCATAGAGATGATGTTCTCTTATTATTTTAAGCACTAGCTTGATATTTTCTTCATGCTCTTCCCTTTTCTTAGAATATATTAGGATATTATCAATGAAAACCAATACAAATTTGTCTAATAATTTACTAAGTACATTATTCATTAAGCACATAAAAGTGGTTGGTGCATTGGTTAGCCCAAATGGCACCACCACAAATTCATAGTGACCACATCTTGTCCTAAAGGTTGTTTTGTGGATGTCTTCATCCTTAATTCGGACTTGATGGTATCTAGACCTCAAGTCAATCTTCGAGAAAATTGTAGCACCCCTTAATTGGTCAAACAAGTCATCGATCATTGGAGAGGGATACTTATTCTTTATGGTCATCATATTGAGTTTCCTATAGTCTATGCACAACCTAAGTGTGGCGTCCTTATTTTTCACAAACAAGGCTAGTGCTCCCCATGGAGACACACTAGGCCTAATGTATCATTTTTCCATCATTTCCTTTAGTTGTAGCTTGAGCTCAACCATCTCTGGTGTACTCATTCTATAGGGTGTTCTAGACACTAACACCACTCCTAGTGCAAGTTTTATTGAAAAGTTGATATATCTTCTTGGAGGTAGACCTGGTACCTCTTATGGGAACAAATATTTATACTCTCTTAATATGGGATGGTCCTCTAGGCTTGGTTTTTTGTCCTCAACCGAGTCCAACACTTGTATTGCATGAAAAGGAAATCCTTTTCTGCAATACTTCTTCACTTGAAGGGTTGATATTTGTCTCACTGAGATAGGATTTTGAATCCCTTGTAGGGTTACCTTTCTCCCTTAAAATGGAAACTAGATGGTTGGCAATCATACCTTCCATATCCACCATTGAATCTTGGTGGTTGGCTTGTCTATTATCCAAGGTTGCATAAATCTGTGGTATGCTCCTAGCCACATCATTGACTGTGGTATCCTCTTGGATGTTGTAGACTCTCTTATTGTTCCGTTTCCTATATGGGTAGTCTCTCAGTAGATGTTCCTCTCCACAACCCCAACATTTCAAGGGTTCTCTCTTTGTGTTATCAGTCTTACCTAAGGCTGCTCCAAAGGGTTTATTTCCACTCTGAGAGGGGAAATTTTGTTGTTATAGACTTTTAGTAGGAAGGATCATCTTAGAACCTCTCCCATAGCTCTTGAATCTTCAGGGTTTAAACCCCTTATTCTTTAATCTCGAAGTACTTTTCTTCTTCCAGTCCCCGTGAGGTTCTATCTTATTCTTGAATTGCTCATAGAAATACCTTGACTTTCGGATAATGTCTTCTAAGGTCTTTGGCTCATCAAATTCAATTATGTCCCAAAAGGACTGAGGCATTCCACTAATAAATAGTTTCATATTTACCTTTTCATATTTAATGTAGGGAACATAGCTTCTCAACTCAAGGAATTTATTGATAGATTCTTCTATGGTGAGTTTTACTAACTTGAGTTCATAGAACTGCTTGGTCTTCCCATCAAAGTATTACTTTGACAGAAAATTTTCCTTGAAGTATTTCTCAAATTGTTTCCATGAAAATTCCTTTGCATGGATCCCTTTCACATTCCTAAGGTCATTCTAATGGAGACCTTTCCATTCAAGTTAAATATGGCTATTCGAACCTTTAAAGTTTCAAAGCAGTCATGGACTCTGAAGTACTTATTCAAGCCAAGCAATCAAACTTCTGCCTCTTTCCCCTTCTTAATTTATCCATCAAAAGTGGGTGGTTTGGCATTCTTGAACTCTTCAGGGTCATGACTTTTGGAATGTTTCCTCTTCTTTCTTTTCCTCTGGGAATGCGAGCTAGTTTTTCTACTAGAAGATTCCTTGGAGTTATCAATTTCCTCACTGGAGGATTCTTTCGATGAGTGTCTCTTGGCTCCATGTTGGGCCTTCCTTGAGGTGCTCCTCCTTGTGTGGTCATTTTCAAGGCCATGCTTTCATATCTCAGGTGGAATCTGGGTTTTTTTCATATGATGTATGTCCACATGATTGGTTTTTGGTTCATGTTGCAGTTGCCTTTGTATAAATGATAAGATCTTCAGTAGGACTGCATTAATTTTATTTTTTTTTCTGCTCTTTTATCAACCTTACAGCTCTGCAGTTCTGCCATGAGGCTTCTTACAGTTTCAGCCAAATCTGGAGGGGTTTCCACTGCCCTCCTTTCATCAGATTCTTCCTCTCTATTGTGATATATTTCCCCCAATTCATGGTGTGTTACCATCCTTTATGTTTTATTTTTCCTGTGGTCCATTGACTATTTAAGTGCTAATAAAAAATTATTTGTTATTTAATGATCTACTAGTTTTATTAACAACACACAATTCATTTTTTTTTAAATATATCTATAACAACAAAAAGTTTCATTCCTTCCTTCATTAGAGTTTTAAACAAGCCTCTTAAGAATGGGGTAATATAGGATGTCACCCCTAAAATTTCCCTAACAAGGTTTTAAGTGATTCGTTCATGAGCCCAAGCAAGCCAAGTGTCATAACCATGCTCTGATAGCAATTTGTGACAGACCCAACCCCTAAGTGCCCTTTCTAGGGATGGGGCATAAAAAAAATTCTTACTCTAATCATATCGAATCATATCTCCAATGTATTCATCCTCTTCTATGCGCTCGTATCTTTATAACAACTATTACCAGGCTCTAATCTGACCTCTGGTTTACAAGTTATGGCTTCCCAAAGTTCTTTGGGCATTTATTAGTTGACGGCCATGTGGTACCCACATGGTTCCATCTCGTTTGTACAATTTCCAAGTTCCTACCTCCCGCGGGGAAGGCTCATCCACCATCCAAACCAATGATGAGACTTAATCCTCATCTAACACACGAGCTAGAGGAGAATTTGACATTCGATGCTTCAATGTTGAACATCCCTTTTCTTTTATGCACGCATGTCCTCCGGAGTCCTGAATTATCGAACTCCTGAAGAAGCCCAAAATTTGTCCATGTGGCTATGGCCTTCGGGCCTTTCAACTTACCCACGACACTACATCCCAAACCTCCAGAGTCTAGAAGTCACAGACTCCCCTAAGGTCCACCCTCGCACATGGTGATGGCACAAACCCCCTTCTCCCCTAAGGTTTTCTCGACCTCTTGGTCTTGGATCGTTCAATATATTGAATTGGATCGACTCTTTGGGTCCCTGTGGGTACCCAAAATTACTATACACAGGCCCCTTTTCTCCCACTTGGACTACGGGCTATGACCATGGGTCAATCCCTTCACAATTTCGGGCTTCAGGGATATCCCAATTTCTGCCTTCGACACTTTCAGAAGTGTTCTCCTCTGAACTCTGGACCTCATGTTGCGTGTCTCCGTTTATTTTGACAGCCTGATAGCACTTTGGGTTTAACAACTTCTCGAAACTACCATTCACCTTGCGCACAAACCTTCGAACTTCTGACTTCCAAAACTCCTAATCCATTGCCACGTGTCTTCTCTGTAGCAAACGGTTTAGATATCTTCACAACTTCGTGAGTTCGCAAATCTCCTCCTACAATAACTCCAAACTTCCCGAACCAAGAAGTGTCGAAACACCTTACAGCTAACCTCCGCGTAGTTCTCCCAGATCTAACGATCTGGAACAATCCACCTCCCTCTAGAACGAATCTCGTTCATGGATTTTGTGAAGCCTTAAGGATCCTCCCCCCTTGAATATTTCTCGTCGCTCTCCCTCCTGAGATATTCTTCCTCGACCTTCTTCGTCCCTCAGAAATATTTCTTTGAAACTTAGTCGAAAACTTGAATTGTGCACGCCTTGCAACAAGGTCTCTTCCACACTCAAATTCTCTATGAATGATTTTCGCACTCTTTGTGACTATTATCCAACCACCTTTATGCGACTAAAGTCACGCTACTCCTCCCAAGCTTATGAGTTTGAGACTCTGTCATGCACTCCTTGTGGATTGATGCAGGAGAATCACTACCACTCACGCTGAGCAAGACCCATCAACGTCTAGGAATTTGTATGGGATCTCAACGCTGGTAGTTGCAACAGATATTTTGAAGCAGGCCTTAACTCAGCGCCGAAATAAATCTTTGGGCCATGCTTGAAAATAGGCAAGGAAAATTGGAGGCACACTTGGATGATTACGAGAGAAATGGGAGACTCCACTATGGCTCTGGAATGCGACTGGTCGAGATAGTCGTTACGACAAATTTTAGAGTAGACAATTAGTCGAGGGGGAACCCTAAGAGTCCTCTGATAAATAGAGGTTTTGTACACCCAAATGAGGCTAGTTTTTTTTTTGGGTAGTTGGCTGCAGGGTAGATGTTAGTTGTAAGAGAGTGTGAATTTAGTTTTTTGTCTTTGTTGTTCATTTTTCACAGTTGTAACCATTTTCATTTTGGAATAGGACAGAGGAAAATTGATCCAATGCATGGTGTGAACATTGTTTGCAATTCTCTGTATTGTGTTTTCATGAATGAAAGAATCTCATTTTGAGTAGATGGAACTATAAATGTTAGGATAAGTTTCAATTGTTTATATTCTA